>JAJIBD010003798.1:0-114599 GCA_021461705.1 Cryptotis parvus | reverse complement strand
GAATCTTCTCCATGTCCATCCATTTATAGGCAAATTTTATAACTTCATTTTTCCTAACAGCTGCATAGTATTCCATTGTGTAGATGTACCAAAGCTTCTTGATCCAGTCATCGATATTCAGGCGCTCTGGTTGCTTCCAGATTCTGGCTATTGTGAATAATGCTGCTATGAACATAAAAGTAGGGATGGTGTTTCCGCTGCGTATTTTTGGTTTCCCAGAGTAGATTCCCAGGAGTGGTATGGCTGAGTCAAATGGGAGTTCAATTTCTAGTCTTTGGAGGAAAGTCCATATTGTTTTCCAGAAAGGCTGTACCAGCCGGCATTACCACCAACAATGGATGAGTGTCCCCTTTTCCCCACATCCACGCCAACACTTGTTGTTCTTGCTCTTTTGAATATGTGCCAGTCTCTGTGGTGTAAAGTGGTATCTCATTGTTGTTTTGATTTTCATCTCTCTGATGATTAGTGATGATGAGCATTTTTTCATATGTTTTTTGGCCATTTGAATTTCTTCCCTTGCTGAAGTTTCTGTTCATTTCTTCTCCCCATTTTTTTGATGGGGTTGTTTGTTTTCTTCTTGTAAAGTTCTACCAGTGCCTGATATATCCTGGATATTAACCCCTTATCAGATGGGTATTGGGTAAATATTCTTTCCCATTCTGTGGACTGCTTTTGTATCTTAGTCACTGTTTCTTTTGAGGTGCAGAAGCTTTTTTAGTCTCATGTAGTCCCATATGTTTATATTTCCTTCTAGTTGCTTTGTTAGTGATGTTTCACCTTTGAAGATGCCTTTAGCTTCAATGTCGTGGAGGGTTTTTCCTATATTTTCTTCAATGTACTTTATGGATTCAAGTCTGATATTGAGATCTTTTAATCCATTTTGATCTGATTTTTTGTGCATGGTCTTAGACACAGGTCCAAATTCATTTTTTTACATGTCGCTGCCCAGTTTTCCCAACACCACTTGTTGAAGAGGCTTTCCCTTACTCCATTTTTAGACTCATTGCACCTTTATCAAAGATTAAATGATCATGTGTTTGAGGTTGGGTGTCTGGATACTCAATTCTATTCCATAGGTCCACAGGTCTGTTTTTATTCCAATAGCATGCTGTTTTAATTACTGCTGCCTTGTAGTACAGTTTGAAGTTGGGAAAGGTGATGCCTCCCATCTTCTTTTTCCCGAGGATTGCTTTAGCTATCTTTGGGGGTTTACTGTTCCATACAAATTTCAGGAGCGTTTGGTCAATTTCTTTGAAGTATGTCATGGGTATCCTTATAGGGACTGCATTGAATCTGTACAGAGCTCTAGGGAGTATTACCATTTTGACAATGTTGATTCTCCCCATCCATGAGCAGGGAATATGTTTCCATTTTCCTTGTGTCCTCTTTTATCTCTTGGAGCAGTGTCTTATAGTTTTTTTTGTACAAGTCCTTTGCACACTTGGGTAAGTTGCTTCCTAGGTATTTGATTTTCTGTGGCACAATTGTGAATGGAATCGTTTCCTTAATATCCCTTTCTTCTCTTTCGTTATTTGTATATAGGGAAAGCCACCGACTTTCGGGTGTTGATTTTGTATCCTGGCACTCTACTATATGCGTCTATTGTTTCTAGGAGTTTTTTGGTAGAGAGTTTAGGGTTCTCTAGGTATAATATCATGTCCTCTGCAAAAAATGATAGCTTGACTTCTTCCTTGCTTAATTGGATGCCCTTGATGTCCATTTCTTCTCTGATTGCTATGGCAAGTACTTCCAGTACTATATTGAATAAAAAGAGGGTGAGAGTGGGCAACCTTGTCTTGTCCCTGATCTCAGGGGGGAAGGCTTTCAACTTTTCCCCATTTAGAATGATGCTTGCTGTGGGCTTTTGGTAGATGGCTGTAACTATCTTGAGGAAAATCCCTTCAAGTCCCATTTTCTGGAGGGTTTTAATCATGAACGGGTGCTGGATCTTGTCAAATGCTTTCTCTGTGTCTATTGATAGGATCATATGGTTTTAATTTTTTTTTTATTAATATGATGTATTATGTTGATTGACTTGCGAATGTTGAACCATCCTTGCATTCCCGGGATAAATCCTACTTGGTCATGATGTATAATCTTCTTGATGAGTCTTTGGATTCTGTTTGCTAGTATTTTGTTGAAGATCTTAGCATCCGTGTTCATCAGGGATATTGGTCTGTAGTTTTCTTTCTTTGTGTTGTCTCTCCCTGCTTTGGGTATCAGGGTGATATGTGCCTCGTAGAAGCTGTTTGGCAGTGTTTCTGTTTCTTCTATTTCCTGGAAGAGCTTGAAAAAAGACTGGCAGTAGGTCCTCCTTAAAGGTTTGGTAGAGTTCACTAGGGAATCCGTCTGGTCCTGGGCTTTTGTGTTTGGGAAGAATTTTTAATTACTGTTTCTATTTCCTCAATGGTGATAGGCTTATTCAGGTATTGGAGGTCTTCTTGTTTCAGCCGTGGGAGGTTATAGGACTTCAGGAATTTATCCATTTCTTCTAGATTCTCATGTTTCACGGCATACAGGCTCTCAAAGTAATCTCTGATGATCTTTTGGATTTCTGTGGTTTCTGTTGTGATGTCACCCTTTTTATTTCTGATTCTGTTTATTTGGGTTTCTCTTTCCCTGTCCTTACAAGTCTTGCCAATGGTTTGCCAATCCTGTTTATTTTTTTAAAAAAACCAGCTCTTGGTTTCATTAATCTTTTTGGATTGTTTTTTTGGTTTCCAACTCATTGATTTCCTCTCTAAGTTTTATTATTTCCTTTTTTTCTGCCTGGGTTGGGCTCCTTTTGTTGGTCTTTTCTAATGTCTTCAGCTGTGTAGTCAGGTTATTTATGTGGGCCCTTTCTTGTTTCCTGATGAATGCTTGCAGAGCTATAAACTTCCCTCTTAACACGGCTTTTGCCGTGTCCCACAAGTTCTTATAGTTGGTGTCTTCATTTTCATTTGTTTCCAGAAATCTTTGGATTTCCTGTTTGATTTCTTCTATGACCCATTTGTTGTTCAAGGGAGTGAGCCGTTCAGTTTCCAGGTGTTTGGTTTGACTTCCTGTTTCTGTGTACGGTTAACTTCCATTTTCAGTGCATCATGGTCTGAAAAGATAGCTGACACAATTTCTATCTTTTTAATTTTACTGAGGTATGCTTTGTGGCTCAGCATGTGGTCTATCTTGGAGAATGTTCCATGTGCACTAGAGAAAAATGTGTATTCAGCTTTTTTGGCATGAAGAGCCCTGTATATATCCACTAGCTCTCTTTCTTCCATTTCTTCCTTCAGGGCCAATATTTCCTTGGTGAGTTTCAGTCTTGTTGATCTATCCATCGTTGATAGAGCAGTGTTGGAAGTCTCCAACTCTTATTGTGCTACTGTTAATGTCTTCTTTGAGGTCTCTTAGCAGTTGTTTTATGTATTTTGCTGACCCCCTGGTTGGGTGCATATATGTTTAGTAGTGTAATTTCTTCCTGGTGTACATACCCCTTAATTAATAAGAAGTGGCCTTCGTTGTCCCTTCTAACCTTTTTCAGCCTGAAGTCTATATTATCTGATACTAATATGGCCACACCAGCCTTTTTGGAAGGAGTTGTTTGCATGGAGAATGGTCTTCCAACCTTTGACTCTGAGTCTGTGTTTGTTCTGATTATTCAGATGTGTTTCTTGTAGACAGCAGAATGTTGGGTTCAATTTTTTTAATCAATTTTTTCACTCTGTGTCTCTTAATTGGTGCATTTAGACCATTGGCATTGAGAGAGATTATTGTCATCGGATTTTGTGTCACCTTTCTGTTTGTGCTTGTTTTGCTTGTGGGTTTGGTCGTATTACAGTAGACCCTTCAGTCCTTTTAAAGTTGGTTTTGAGTCCATGAAGTTCCTGGGTTGTTGCTTATCCATGAAGTTGTGTATCTTTCCTTCATATCTGAATGTGAGTCTGGCCGGGTAAAGAATTCTTGGTGAGGCCTGCAGTTCATTGAGCTTTTTCACAATATCCCACCACTGTTTTCAGGCTCGGTCTGTTTCATCAGAGAAGTCTGCAGTAAATCTTAGAGATGTTCCTTTGTATGTGATTTCCTTCTTTGATCTTGCTGCTTTCAGTATTCTATCTCTATCTATAGTTTTTGTCATTTTTATTAAGATGTGTCTTGGAGTATTCTTGTTGGGGTTTCTTTTAGCTGGTATCCTACGGGCCTCCTGGATCTTGAGGCAAGCGTTCTTTAGTTCCAGGAACTTCTCAGCAATTATGGCTTTGACAGTTTCTTCTTCATCAGGGTTTTCTTCTTGGCCTTCTGGGACCCCAATGATCCGTATGTTGTTTCTTCTGGCTTCATCCCGATTATCTCTTGTTGTCTGTTTGGTAATTGTGAGTCTTTTTTTCTATCTTCTGGTGTTGTGTAGAGAATCTTTGGAACTCGTCTTCGAGATCACTAATTCTTTCTTTGGTAGCTATTATTCTGCTATGATGGTCTTCCACTGTGTTTTTTCATTTCATTTACCTCATTTTTAATATCTGTCATTTCCATTTGCATTTTCCTCACTTCTTCTCATGTCCTCTTGTATTTTATTGATTTTGCATTCCATTGCTTCTTTGAATTCCTTATGAATCCTTCATAATTATTTCCGAAATTCCTTATAAGAGAGGTTATACAACTCATTGGTATTGCTTGGCTCATCTGGACTAGTGACTGCACTCACAGAGCTTGATGGAATTTTGCATTGCTTTACCATTATGACTATTGTAGGTTGCAAATGTGAGTTCTTGGGTGACTAGATATTACAGTTAGTAGGTGTCTGGTCTGTTTGCAGAGTTTGGGTGGGTGGCGAGGATGTAGGAACCAAGGTTCACTGGTACCTCATGCAAGATAGATAGTAAGAGGGTTGCAGGGACGCGCTAGCGTCTGTGCGGTTTTGAGTTTTGGGATGTGTGTGGAGATTGCAGATGTTCCCGAAAGCGCTGGGCCCAAGGGTCCGGGGTGAAACCAAGGCAGTTTGCCTTGGTTCCCACTGATGGAGTTTCCGCTCTTCCCTAGGGCAGTTTGGGGTCCGCGGAGACGCAATAATCACACACACACACCCACACACCTGTAGGGGAGATTGCAGATGTTCCCGGAAGCTCAGGGCCCAAGGGGTCTGAGGTGAAACCAAGGCAGTTTGCCTTGGTTCCCATTGATGGAGTTTCCACTCTTACCTGGGGCAGCTTGGGGTCTGTAGAGACGCAAGAATCACACACACACACCTGGCACCTGACTTTTTCACTGATCCATTTACTCACTCATTCTTTCTTTGAGTTACTTTCTTGTTCAGGAACTGAACTAGAGTAAGAACACAATAGGCAAAAAAAAGATGGGAATTTGCTTCACGAAAGCCTGATTTTCTTGCAGAGCCCTTTATCAGGCTAGACAAATTGTGAAGGTGCTGATTAAGTAGAAGAGTTTGTGGTATCCTTTGTCCCTTTTCCTTCCCTTTGTTTTCCTTGACCCCAAGTCACTGCATGATAAATACAGGAGCTATAATAGGGTCTTCATTCACTGACTCTCCTCTGCCAATGATTTGATCCTACCTGTGACTACTGTCTTCCTGCCCCTGAGGTGTTGCAGATGTGGCTGCTGTGCCTGGCTGTGTCAGCAGGTGGCAGACAGGAGACAGGCTTGTCTACACCCAGGGCTCTGCCTCATGGGCCATGGATGGTTGATGGTCTGACATGGAAAAAGACTGGGACCCCTCGTTGGAACCCAGAGCCATGGCCGAGCCAGGCAAGCCACCCATGGTGTATTCCATATATACCAAAAACTGTAACAATAATGGACCTCATTCCCAATGATTGGAGACATTTCTGGTGCCCGCTTCAGCAAATCAATCAATGGTAATACAAGTGACAAGTGACAAGTGACTACTGTTAGTTGCACCATGACCAAACTCAGTACCATTTGTTTGTCTTCCATAGCCTTCAGATGTTCTGAGCTCCACCTTTGACCTCCAGAAGCTGCTCTCCATACTCTGGTCATTAATAGAAGTTAATTTTCTCATCCAGAAACACACTCTGGGAGCTACAACATGATCCCTTGAAACACATTCCCTTGGTCACCTCATAGTCCAGTCCAACTTTCCACCACATCGACCCCTTATTCACTGTAAGCAGGATATCATTTACTGTCGGCAGGAATGTTGTCTGTATCACCCTGTGGAAAACAGAATAGAGACGCGAAAATAAATTAAGGAGATAAAGTCTTGTTTTTTTGTCCTACAATTTGTGTGGAAAGAGTGTGGGTCTTATAAATCAAAATAAGTCACAAGAGTTTGAATGTGAGATATTATTCTTATGTGCTAAGAGATATATAAAAAGAATCAATGTGAGGGTTTTTGACAGTAACCAATGAAGACAAATTCTGGCGTTCAACGGAAGTTAGCAAGATTCATAGCGTGCAGGAAGCAGAGAAAGGTCACAAGAACACAGGGGCACAGTTTTTGGCATCTCGAAGGTGTCAAGGGTGAATGTTCTTGTATACCAAAAACATAAACATTAACACAACTGTAACGCATTGACTGACACAACTGTAACACATTACCTCGCAACAAAACATTTGTACCAAGAGAGGGCTTAACATTTTCTGTCCTAATACTTTCTGCTTAGAACCATGAACTAAGCAAACATTTGTTAAGAATCATTTTGGAGGAAAAAAATTTTTTGTTTCAGTAGTCAAGAAAAATTTCTTTCCTTGTTATAGAAGACAGGCAATGCTATCTTTGCCTGATTTTCGATAAATTTTAGTTTTAGTCTTTCCTTAGAAAGACTAAATGGTTAATGGTTCAAATATATGTGATAGCTTTCTGATTTCTGACTGATTTACTTTACTCTTATCATTCTTTTTTACATTTTTCATTTTCATAGAATAGTTTAGATTTGCATTGACTAGACTTTGAATGCTTTTTATTTTCTGGTTTGCTTTTTTGATTTTGGGTCACAGTTGGTGATGCTATGGGCTTACTCTTAGCTCTTCACGTAGGAATTACTCCTGGTAGTGCATTGAGGATCTACTGAGATGCCAGAAATTGAAACAGGTGGGCTTTGTGCAAGACAAACGCCCTACCTGCTATATTATGGCTCTAGCACTAGAATTCAAAATTAATATAAGTATGTAATACTTTATGTCATGGACAACAACCCTGCCCATTTCTTTGAGAATTTCTCACAAAGAATAAGTGAATTAATTAAGCTTTGAAAAAGAGAATGTGCTTACTAATGTGTATATATTACTGAATATAACTTCATCACATTGTTTTAGATACTATAATTACTAGGTATATATTTATCATCTATTAGGAATAGTAAATAATATTTTACTATATTCTATTTATTGGTAAGTTTTCACTGTCTTCCTGTTCATCATCGATTTGCTCGAGCGGGCACCAGTAACATCTCCAAATGTCCAGTCTCATGCTAGTAGAGCCCAAGGGCATCTGCTTGCTCCAAAACATAAAGAGTCTCAAACATTCCATCAGGTCATGGGAATGAGGTATATAATTTTTATTGGTATTAAAAAACCTAAATATAAGTGCTGTGTAGCTAGTAAGAGTTTGGCCAATGTTTTTTCCCATCATATATCCACAGGTACTAAATAAAGATTTTCCTTTTTTAAAATAATGATAATTGTGTATGAAGAGCAACTCTCAGAAAACTGATTTATTTTAATAGTTCACTAAAACTATCTTTTATTTCATGCCATGTTAATTCTTTATTCCTTTCTGAAGCCAAGGTATCCACACCTCAGTGAGCGGAGCAGGAACAGTGGAATGACAGAGCATATCTGCCCTTTGATGTTCTTTTTATCTAAAGAGAATTGAACAGACTCAATATCACAAACTCAGAATTTAAAAGGAAAACATTAACAATCTATCTCAACAGAGCAAGTCCCTGGAACCATCTAAGAGTTTGGATTCTGGCAATAAATAAGAAACTGAAAAACATAAGACTTCTTTGAGGCTGAAAGGCTACAATGGAATGCATTATATCAGTAATGCCACCCAGTAACTAGATGGCCTTAGATTCTGTTCTGCTCTGCAAGCCCAGAGGGAAATAGAGTGATTTTCAGTAATGCCGCAAAGTAATGGACTCAATTCTGCCCTGCATCTCAGGGAATAGGGGTTTCTTAAACACAAAGAAGCGAGTCTCTGCCATTTTCATTCCCCTCCACATCCTACAATTGAATCTTGCCAAAATTAGATTTTGAGAAAGCCCAGTATTTTATACCAAGAAGAATAATTCCTTCGGCAGTATTTTGCATCTCTCTAAATTATAGTTCTAGTGTTTTGAATCTATTCGAAATATTGGACTTAAAAACACTGGATCAGGATAAAATTTAGCTAATTAAAATATTTTGTTTAAAAAGTGAAATGAACAGAATGTCAAAAATAAGAAAGATGGAGAAGAAAATGGTTACACACCGTTTTAATTCATGACATGCAACAAAAAGGATGAAAAGAAATAACTATTGACAGGAAAATTATTTGATTATTTTACATCTTCTAGCCAACATAATAC
The DNA here is from genome assembly GCA_021461705.1 of Cryptotis parvus. Lineage (NCBI taxonomy): Eukaryota > Metazoa > Chordata > Mammalia > Eulipotyphla > Soricidae > Cryptotis > Cryptotis parvus. Next base: position 106,074 of record JAJIBD010003798.1, on the reverse strand, counting down.
TTTCTGATTTTATGTCATTTGATTCAGACAAAAGACATGCCTGCAGCAAGATTTGGAAATCAACTCTCTTCAACTTCCCTGTCTCCAAGAGCAGTGTAGTTAAGTACTACAAGTTGCACAATGATGAATTGGTACTCTGTGTGTGTATGTGTGAGCGAGAAAGAGAGAGAGAGAGAGAGAGAGGAGGGAGAGAGAGAGATGATCTCATCAAATGCTGTTATAAAAGTGTCTAAGTGTCTTTTTTTCAGTTGGCACAGTGCCTAGCTTTAGCTTTGGGACTAGATCAGATGGGGAAAAGGCTGATTACGCCAATAGCCATTAGAGTTGTGCACTCTTTTGTGATATGAGAAAGAGGGCATTTGGACCACACCCGCATGTATACATAAGGCACTTATCCCTGGTGCTGTGCTGAGAGTTAATCCCAACTGTGCTCTGGGACTGTAGGTGGTGCCAGGGATTGAATAGGGCCAGCTGCAATCAAGAAAAACATCTTACACTTATTCTTTTCTGGTCCTCCTATTTAAGGTTGAAATACAAGGATATTTCATTGTAATTGTCACAGAACACTGAGCATCTTGTCAGTATATTTTTTCTGATTTTTCTTGGCATAAACAGAATCACTATAAGCATTTTAACTGCTCTGAATAGAGTGATTATGACAAAGTTATTTCTCATGGTAGTTTCTCTGCAAAGTCCCTTGATCTTTTGTTTTGAAATGAAATTAAAATGAGCAAAAATTAAGGTGAAGAGTTCTGGGGAACTCATGGAAGTGGGAGATAAATTACTACCCATATTATGGGTGTTCAGCCACTCAGCAATGGAGGCAGGTGAAATTTTTATGTCTATGAGCCTAAGAGATAGTACAGTGTAGGGACCTTGCCCAGGGCTCTCTGATCTGGGTTTGATCTCCTGCACCCATATGGCTTCTTGAGGCATGCAGTAATGATCCCTGAGTGAAAAACAAGGAAGAAGCCATGAGTAGTACTCAGTTTGGGCCCTGTATTTAAAACAAAACTGAACAAAAAATTCCTGCAGTTATTTGAAAGGCTACAGAGCATATTGAGGCTTGTTAGGAAACGATAGACCAGAATTACAATAGCTGTCCCTTTCCCTTACCCCAATGACTTGACCATTTTATAGGGCATTTACATATGCAAAAATTAAAAATTTCATTATAGAAAGTGGCAATATTGATAGAAGGGATGAAGTCAAAACTATTGCCCCTACAAAAACATAGATAAGGCACATGGAAGAGAAAAGCAAGATGAAAAACAATCATCCCAGATGCTATGAGACCAGAGAAGTAAATCCAAATAAAATTTCAAATGTTCTAAAACATGTATCTTCTTTAAGCAAGTGTTTAAAGGAAAAGAACAAAATTTCAAAAGATTTCTGATAAGATAGCAGATGGAGATAGAAAGCAAACTGGCATCACTGAAGAAAGAAATGGAAACAGAAAATCAAATTAGCATTGAGTTGACCACATTACCAAGCAGGCTGTTCTGAAGAGTACGGAGCATGCTGAAGAATGACAGTTTTCACTGGAAAATAAGAAAATTAGAAACACGGGAAGAAAAAGTGGAATATTTGCTATAGACAAAAGAGCTGAAATGAGATGTTTCTCACAAAAAAGAACTGACCAAAATGGGAGCCGAAGTTAAAAATATCCTCGAAAACAGCAGTTGCCTGAGGGAAGTGAGGTGAATATGGAGATTACAAGAACCAAACACAAGAAGCTATTGTGGGATGTAGGAATGAACACATAATTTCCATGTACTTTGGAGGTTTAAAGACAACAACAGAAGCAATTCACAGGATAGCCAGTGTTCATCCTCCCAAAATTACTTGTTAGGGAAAATAACAGGAGTTCTGGGCATTTGCCTGGGACATATGTCGAAAATGGATACTATTAAAAACAACGTGAAGGATGTTATACTTCCAAAATTTTATTGGAACAAACTTAATTAGACATCACCATGGAAATTCACAGAAAAAGTTAGGTTAAGGTGCAACATATGTATAATATTTCAGTCTTAATAGAGACATTACTTTATAGACGACAAACATAGATGCCCCCACCTCTGATCTCTGAGTCATGTCTGTCCTGTTTGGTGTCCACTCCCAGAGCAGTGCTCAGGGTTTACTCCTAGAAGTTCTCTAGGGAAGACATTATGCCATGGAACACAACAGGCACTCTGACTTGAGCTCTCTGGTCTCTTGCAAACATGCATCTGACTTGTTGAGCTTTCTCTGGTCTTCATTTAAAAAGCTCTTTCCTGTATTTATTTTTGTCCTCAGAAATAAAATTTCTTGTGGGATCTAAACCTCCACTGAATATGTGGAGAATCAATTATCATCAAATTGGGGCCAGAGTGTGTACAGTGGGTATGTAGGGTGCTCGCCTTGCATATGGCTGACCTGCGCTCAATCTCAGCATCCTATAGGTTGCCAAATCCCTAAGTTCAGAGCCAGGAGTAAACTCTGAGCAATGCAAGGTGTGCTCCTCCTCATTTGCCTCACCCCTAACACACAAACACCAAAAAATCTGAAAGGCACTTGTGGAGGAGTGTTGGAGTTCTCCCAGGCACAAATTTGGGTGTGTTGGGAATGTTCTGAGTTCAGCCATCTCTAGTGGTCAGAGTGGTGTGCCAGGGAGAACACCAGCAAAAGTGGGAATTCAGTCTATAAAGAATAAGCATGAGGGGCTCCAGTGTTAGAGTAGCAAGGGCATTCGCCTCGCATGCCACTGATCCCTGTTTGATTCCTGGTACCCCATATTGTCGCAGAGTCTGCCAATAGGCCCTAAGACCATTGGGTGTGGGCCCCAAACCAAATAATAGTAACATAAATAATTTAGTTTAGAAAAAGAATGAGCATAAGACATAAAATTCACATTTTATTACTTTAACAACAAATAGCACTTTAAATCACTGGGTCTAATAATAATGACACTGATTTTAGGAAACTCTTCAAACTGCAATTTCTTTCTTTCACGTATAACATAATCTAAAACTCTATAAAGAACCCACCCATGTATCTAGGATAGGGTTGGGGTAAAGAAATGCAGACGATCTCTAGTGAAAGTATTAAACTGCAGTTTGTGATACTATGTTGATTGTACACAGTTGCACAGTTATCAAAACTATAAAATACACAATTCCAAGAAATCTGTAAAATATGGACTAGATGACGATTGTGGGTTCTTTGTTCACAATGAATGTGCCTATTTTGTGGGGCTGCAGGCACCAGGACATGAATGGAAACTCTGTGTATTCATGCCCAGTTTTGCCGTGGCCCTAAAATTGTCTAAAATAATGTACAGTGATTGAAATGGGTGACCTGTGGTGCTTAATTTCTACAAGTGGTAAAGACCATTATTTATAATGTAAAATTTATTCCACTAGTTGCATATCAGCTAAGGAGCAGAGGGCACAAGCTTATGTCTTTATACTTTCAATATTTTCTCTGCACTTATAGTCCCATAAGCAATATTACTAAATTACCCTCCATGCTGCAAAGACACTTTAATATTTAAATTTATTTAAACATATCATTGGAAAATGTAGAAGTCAGGTGACTTTTGTGATATGTCTCATGTGTCTCTTCTATCTTCAGTATTTGAAGTGTTCGAGCATTCTGGTTGGTGGCATTATTCAGCAACACATCATTGCATATTGCACTCCATAGAATAGAGCTTTGAATGACCATGAGTCCACAATGAGCACTCTGAGATGACTATTCCTCCTCTGATCTGTTTAGATGAATGTTGCAAAATATGAAACCAGAGCAGTCTGTGAACTGTGACTATGTACAGTGGACTATGTTCAATATAGCTTAAAAGAGACAAAGGTATTTAAGACAGAGAAACAGACAAAGTATTTGCCTCCCCCCTAGCTCCATAGAAGAGCAAACAACTGCTCTTCTTAAAACACAAAACAGAATACAATAGAACAAACATTCTATTGACTTCTCGTCATTACTGAGCTAAAGTTCAATCTAATCGCAGGGCCAAGAAATAAATCTCAAGGGCAACGCTGGTGTTCCTTGCCCATTTCATTTCAAACACTAGCCTGTGACTTACCAGGGCCAAATGATTTGGCAGCTCTCAACTTCCATTTTCTCCTTTCTCCTAAAATAAGGATTATTATGTATGGCTGTCTCCAGAAACAAAGGAATAATTTGTCAACAAAATGTAGTTGCTATTCAACTAAGAATAATTTTCTCCCCTGAAGTGGCAAAAATATCATATATAAAGAAATTCTGCATTGAATAATTTTATGAAAATATGCATTTCTTATATGTGTGCCTATTTAAGAGATGTGGCGTGAAGGAAACTAGGTTTTGGTTAAATGATCTTAATTAAATTTTATTTCTCCACTAATAGCCAAATCAAGTCAATTGCATGACTAAATTGTGTGAGCTCTATAGTTATTGCCTTACTTTAACCTAGAAGAATACTGGTAATGCTGGTATCTGTTGACCTTCATTTGATATTCAATAGATGTTAGCAAAATAATGGATTAAAATAGAACAGCATTATACTTGTGAAGTATACTGTATCTTCTTAAATTAAAATTGATTGAAATGTTAATATAATGTATAATTAAGTACATGAATTATAAGAAAACTGAATAGGATCTCAGTAAACAGAAAAACACACAACTAACTCCTCGAGAAGGGACTTCAACATGCAATCTTGTATTTGTCAAGGGATAATAGTTACTGCTTATGCTTTGGTAACCATTCATTTGGAAAACTCATCCATTTCTTTTCTTCAAATGAGCATATGTTTCAGAAGTGATATGGAATGTGGATGTCAAACTATAGAAAATGACTTAAAGCAAGCATTCTTTTGCAACATGCTATTTCCCCCTCTGAGTACTGAATTAAACATGCCCACATGGTTGATTCTTTCAGCTCAGTAAATAGATGTGAAGCATTCACCGGGAGCCAACTACTCTTCCAGGATCTTGGAATCAGTAAGAAGACAGTTCCTCAGCCCACAAAGTACATTTTCATTAAGAGTGTCAAACCTTCCAGAATTTAGAGCAGGGAAAAGTGCTTATTAATTTTTTTACTGACTAATGAAAAATTATATAAATAAAAACATTATAGCCAATATTATCATTGAATTTTTAAGACATTTCTCTAATAGAGATATTTGCCAATCTAATTAATAGCATTGACCAGTGTTTTGTTTTACACTTGAAGGCATACCTAGCTGTATTCCAGGGTTATTTCTGGCTTTGGGTTTAGGAGTGACCCCTGGTGGAGCTTGCAGGATCATATGTGGTATCTGAGATTTGAGCCAGCGTCCTCCACATATACCACAAGCACCCAACTTGTTGTACTGGCCTCCAACACACTGTTTATTAAGGGAAGCATTTTTTTTTTGTTTATAGTTTTCACCGGGTTGGTGTATATGTAAGATGCATATAATTATACATATGTTTATCTACATATATAGAAAACCAAATTTTCCTTTAAAAACTTTGGCTCCTTTTTTCTGCCTGACTAAATGATTGTGAATGTCCCAATGTTATAATTCCTTAAAATAGAAGGGAAAAAATGGGTTGACTTACAAACATATTGTGAGGGAAAGAGCAGGGCCCAAGTACTATATTTAGTACAAAAAGACTATCTATTCTGGTCCCTGGGACTCAGTCAATGCTCCATGAATAATGGCTTCCTTCCAGATGCCTTCAGAGTAAGTTCACCATGTAAAAATCTAAAACTCAGGCTACTCTATTTTTAACTCATCCAAGTGAGAAAATGAGTGCTTTCATTCTCGTAAAATGATAAAGCTATGAGGTAAAATAAAACTTGAAAATGATCTCTAGCATTAAAAAAATAGATCAAGATTCTAACACCTATTTTAACTTATGCTGCTGACAATGCTGGCATTTTTTTTTAAGAAACATTGTTTGGTCTGAAAAAAGACAACTCCTGTTTGCTGTATGCAATCATGAAATACCTTTAAATACTTGCTGAACCATTTTTCTTATTTGTATTGCCACATATTTCTATGCAATCCTTTTTAGTAGCATTATTTCTGTGGCTGAATATGAGTGTTACCCTTGGAGCTTTGGATTTTTTAGAGGGCTCAGGAGCCTGACCTCACCGCCCCATCCAACACCCATTGTGATTCTTACTTAATGTGTTGGCATTTTCATTTCCAGAAGAAGATGTTACTTGAGCCCTGTAGTGCAGGGAATTGCCTGGGGCCCCCTTGGAAGATTTTGATTAGGAAACTAGCTCCAGGTCTATACCTCTAAGATGCTCAGAGTCCACCAGGTGCCGGGCAAGGACAGAAGATAGCCACAGGCAGGCACCGTTACATTCTATTTGTAAGAGTGTTCAACTTGTATGAGACTTTCTTCTCTTGCTTAAATCATCACAGGCATGTTTGCACACATTTTTCTTTTGAAATTTATATATTTATGTATTTATTTATTTTTAAATTTTATTTTATTATACCACTGTGAGTTAAACAATTACAAAGATGTTCATGATTGGGTTTCAGTAGTACAGTTTTTCGGCACCCATCCCCTCCACCAGTGCCCATTTCCCACTACTAATGTCTCCAATTCCCTCCCTCTCCAGCCTCCATGACAGGCACTTTTCCTCCCCGCCTCTCTCTGTGTCTGTCTCTCCCCTATCTCTTCCTTCTCTTACCCATTGTGGCTTGCCCTACATATATTTATGGATTATCATGCAAATCCTTTGCCTACATGCACTGCTCAGCTCTAATCTGGTATAACTGTTTCCCACTGGATATATTTATATCCAACAAATGAATGCAATCATTCTATATATCTGTCCTTATCGTTCTGACTAATTTCATTTAGCATGATAATCTCCATGTCCATCCATTTGTGGGTAAATTTCATGACATTGTTTTTCCTGACAGCTTCATAGTCTTCCATTGTGTAGATGTACCACAGTCTCTTTATCTAGTCGTCTGTTCTCAGGCACTCATTTTGTTTCCAGATTCTGTTTATTGTAAATAGTGCTGCAATGAATATAGTACTGCAGATGGTGCTTCTGATGTGCTTTGGGGTGTCCAGTGTATATTCCCAGAAGTGGTATTGCTGGGTCAAATGGGAGCTCAATTTTAGTTTTTGGAGGAATGTCCACATTGTTTTACAAAAAGGCTGAACCAGTCGACATTCCCACCAACAATGGATGAGAGTCCCTTGCTCCCGCGATCTACAGCCGCCCTGGTTGCTGCTTTTTAGACATACCACATTGAGAGATGCAATTACAAAGATGTTCATGATTGTGTTTCAGGCATCAGAGTTCCAGCACCCATCCCTCCACCAGTGCACATTTCCCACCACCAATACCCCCCAAGGCTTTGCGTACTTTCACAGAATTTTGGCACACTTTAAAAATGCTAGTAAATAGCATTTCCCATCATTAAGTTTTCTTTTGCCTTGTTTTTAATTTATTTCATTGAGGTCATGTTGCATTATAGCACATTAGGGAAGTTTCAGGTGTACGTCATAATACCTGTCTATATTCTACAGTAAGTTCACCATAAAAAAGTCAGTTCTAGCCTTCAACATACAACTCATGACTTTTTATTAAATTATTTCTCACATGCCCTCCAATTTTTAAAACACTAAGATGAAACACTTGTGAACTATTGCATTAGTCCCATACCCTGAGTAAATTTGAACAATCTTTCAACTATGCCATGTCAAAAAATATATTAAATCATTCTACATTAATGAAAATAATATTAATATTTGGAGCATTGGATAGATATTAGGCAAAAGCACCCACACAAAGTTTCTATTAATATATTTTAAAATAGAATTTTTTACATTTGGTTATTCTTCTTCTGAAATATATTAAGTCTGGTTCTTTCTGTCTCATCTGCATCCTCGTATTTGTGGTTAACTTGGTAGATTTAGTTACAGATAGCAGTATGGTTAAATGATAACTGACTGAAAAACTAAGTGAAGAACTAGGAAAACAGGTCAATAAATTTGCTAATGGTCAACCACTGTACTATCTCTCTTGGCCTAAAAGTCAATCTCTAAGGTTAAATACAGATTGCCCTAATTTATTTTTTATTCAAGTTTAAGTCAAAAGAGGAATTTCTCTCTTAATTTATACTTGTGTTTATATCTTCTTCTTAGTATTTTATGTATCTTTTAGCACGTTTAGACAACTGAAACTTAAATGCTTTCTCATTTTACATTGCACTCTATACTGAAACTTTTTGAGCATAGGACCACAGTTTATATTTTTCAAAAGAGTTCATTGAAACCTACATTAACCAGTTTCAGAAAAGACCTTTCTATAATGCTTGGCATAATTTTATTCAAAATAACTCTCCTTTAAAAGTAAAAGCAGGGCCAGAGCGATAGCCCAGCGGGTAGGGCGTTTGCCTTGCACGCTGCAGGTCCGTGCCGCCAGGGATCAATCCCGGCATCCCATATGGTCCCCCGAGCACCACTGGGAGTCACTCTTGAGTGCAGAGCCAGGAGAAACCCCTGAACATTGCCTGGTGTGACACAAAAAAAAAAGCAAAAATAAATAAATAAATAAAAGTAAAATCAATTGGGATATAAGAGATAGTACAGGAGCTAATCACTTTTCATTGTACACAGTCAATGCAGCTTTAACCCAGAGCACCATATAAAATTGCTGAGCACTTCCAGGAGTCATCTGTGAGCACAGATCTAGGAGTAAACCCAAAGCATCTCCAGGTGCAGTTGGAGAAAAAAATCAAAAGTGATTGGTAATGGCTTAATATCCAGGATATATCAGGCACTGGTAGAACTTTACAAGAAGAAAACAGCCAACTCTATTAAAAATGTGGAGAAGAAATGAAGAGAAACTTCCCAAAAGAAGAAATTTGAATGACTAAAAGGCATATGAAAAAGTGCTCTTCATCACTAATCATCAGAGAGATGGAAATCAAAACACCAATGAGATGTCATCTCATGCCACAAAGACTGGCACACATCCCAAAAGAGCAAGAACAATCAGTGCTGGTGTGGATGTGGGGATAAATAGACTCTCATCACTGTTGGTGGGAGTGCCGATTGGTCCAGCCCTTTTGGAAAACAATATGGGCATTCCTCCAAAAAACTTGACATTGAGCTCCCATTTGACCCAGCAATAGCACTCCTGGTAACATACCCTGGTGACCCAAAAACACACAGAAGAAGCACTCTCTGCACTTTGATGTTCTTCACAATACTATTCAAAATAGCCAGAATCTAACAAACCTGAATGCCTGAGAACAGAAGACTGTCTAAAGCCACTATGGTACATCTGCACAATGGAATACTATGCAGCTGTCAGAAAAGATGAAGTCACAAAATTTACCTACAAATGGATGGACATGGAGATTACTATGCAGAGTGAAATTTGTCAGAAGGTTAAAAACAGATATAGAATGACTTCATTCATTCACTTGTTTTCCTGTTCATTGATTTGCTCGAGTGGGCAAAAGTAACATATCCGTATGTCCTGTGGCATGCTAGTGTGGCAGGCGTGTCCAAGGGCATCTCTCTCACTCGCAGGAACATGAAGAGCCTCAAACCATTCCTTCAGGTCATTGGAATGAGGTCCATAATTGGTACTGGCTTTTGGCATATCAAATATGACACGAGTAGCTTGCCAGGCTCTGCTGTGCTGGTGGTATAGTAGTACGCTCTCATCTCATGCATTTACTGATGAACCGCAAAGTGGCTGTGGGCAATGGGAGGAGATCAGCTTTTCTCTTGGGTAAAGCTCTGATGAGCTGCGGAGTCCCAATGTTGAAAATGGTTGCGGTCGTGGTATGGGGGGTTCCTCTGGCTTCTTGCAAGGATCTATTGGGATGGTGCATCTGGGCTAGAATTTGCCTTCCCTCCTGGGCACCTCATGATCAGCTGACCACAGGGAGAGCTGATAGCAGCTCTTATATAATATATGAATTGTATTATTAATACAAAAATTGAAAGCAAAATATTTGTTCTTTACTTTTTTTTTTTTGCTTTTTGGGTCACATCCCACAATGCTCATGGGTTACTCCTGGGTCTTCGCCCAAGAATTACTTCTGGCAGTGCTTGGGGGACCAGGATGCCAGGGATAGAACCCAGGTCGGCCACGTATGAGGCAAACACTCTATCTGCTGTGCTATTGCTCCAGCCCCAAAATATTTGGTTTTCTAAGAGTTTCTTAGAGTTTCTTATAGTATTTTCAAGTTTCTAAGAGTTTGTAAGAGTTTCTTCACAGAACTGAAACACTAATTCTATTTATATTCTACTGGTAAAACATTAACTAAGGAAAAAGGTATCTGACTCCCATAAGATTTTCATATTACCTCTTCATGTATGTTCTGAGAATATATTTTAAGTCACCTTTAAAGAGAACCCTAATTTCCAAGAGGACCATAAGCATAACAACAGAAAAAAAATTTCCCAGAGGAGAAATGCAGGTACTCTCCAATTTGGTGAATTCTAGGTATACTCCAATTATTAAACATGCCCACATGGTTGATTCAGTCAGCTCAGTAAATAGATGTGAAGCATTATCAATTCAGGTATTTCCTGAATTAAGCAGATTATAGGGTTCACTGGACTTTCTAATAATGTATTTTATTAGAAAGGCCAATGGTTCTTCATTCATTAGTGGGATATAAATATATACTTCTAATTGTGGGAAATGTTAATGAGTACTAGAACTGAACATTGAATGTACACAAAGGGTTTTACGTGATAATCCCTATATGTGTGTGGGCAAACCACAATGTGCAAGAGAAAGAAATAGAGAGAAAGAGAGAGAGAGAGAAGAGATAAAAGTAATAGTGCCTGCTATAGAGGCAAGCTGTGTGTGTGTGGGGGGGGGCGATTTGGGGACATTGGTGGTAGGAATAGGGCACTAGTGGAGGGACAGATGCTGGAAAATGTATGACTGAAACCCAATCATAAACATTTTTAATTGTATATAGCATGGTTGTATAATAGAAAAATTAACAACAAAATAAAATAAAAAATTAAAAAAAATACAGTGGGTTAGTTTATGGCATCTGGGGAATACTTGCTTTTGAAACTTTATGCATTGCAGTGTTCTGAAATCACAACATCATTGCTGATTTAGTAATATTTTGGGAGCTTTAAAGAAATAAATGCTAGTAAAGAGTGAAGGAACATTTGTTTTCTGGTATTATCTAATGGAATTTAATCTGACTTTTTAGCTCTTAGTCTTAACATATTTACCACTGATATATACTCAGCTTTACTGACTATCCAACCCTTAGGCCTCATCAATAATGCCTAAACTAAATAGCTATAAGATTCATGTGACAACTCACCGCAGGTTTTTTTTTAACTTATAATTTTTTTCTGGAGTTTAAGGGAAATTCTGCAAGAGATACAGGAAGCTTGCCAAGTCTCCTCCCTTGACCTAGCAAATACATCATAAAACTTAGGTATCAAATTAGACTCCTCAGCACAGGTAAAGGAATGTTGTTAAATAGAGCTTACCATGCATCTGTAGGCTGGAATTTTCACTTCATCTTGGAATCAACGACTTCACCATCCCAGCAAGTTATGCTTGAATATTAATTCATGCAACTCTTGTAACCCTCTCTCTGATAAGTATAGAGGAAGATTTCAAGCAAGAAAAATTGATATTTAGTCCTGAGAAATAGCAACATTTATTTACACCATGTGATGTAATATTCAGTACTTTTATATCAACATACTGAATATAGTTCTTGAAAAGTGCTTTGTAAAAACACTGACAAAACATATTTTTGATCATAAGAGTAACTTATGCTGCACAAAATACATCCCTGGAAAAAGAATGAAACAATTTAGAAACAGATGCTGAGAGAAATATATGTTTTGTAAAAATAAATAGCTTTTCATGACCAAATTGACCTTCCCACCTCAGCATAGCAGGTCTACTGCTGTGTTTTATGGACACTCTGTGGGAAGCCACTCAACTTTCTGTCCATAACAAATAAGTCTTCTAAAAAATATAAATTTGCATGGTTCTTTTTTGAAGGATTTTGTATATTTGAGTGTATAATTTTTAAAAAGTAAAATAAAATTTTATTAAATATTCATATAATTATAAAATACTCATATAATTATAATTCATATAAATATTTTGAATGTACATTTAAAAATAAAATATACTATTATTAAATATTCATATTTATTTGTCATAATCAACTAATTGCATATCTAACATGCATTTATTGCCACACTTTTATAATTTTATTTTATCAGTGTTAAAATTAATCGATCCCTTATTTATTTACCATGTTGCTAACATACTTATAGCTTAATCCTAATTTCTCAGTTTTCCTCTTCCAAAGATCTTGACTCCCCTATGTGTTTATTTCTTATTTATGGTAAGTCGTAGACCACGCCATTATTCATGAAGGAAATATCTCCATAAATTCATTTTCAAGTTTCCCACATTTGTTGTATTTGTTATGCCAAAGACCAGTAACAATTATAGACCTCATTCTCATGACCTGAAGGAATGGTTTGCTACTCTTGTACCTAGAGTGAGCAGATGACCTTGGGCTACTCTTGCTTGCAACAGGACATATGGAAATGTTTCTTGTGCTCGCTCACTCGAGCAAATCATTGAACAGCAGGAAAATAAGACAAGAAGTGATACACATTTTGATAAACAAGTCCCAAGTTGTTTCTACTGAGTATATCTAAGGCAGAGAAATGCCCCATAATCCCATTCTCTGCAATGCTCTTATTTTTTTTTGTTCCTCTGTTGAATCATGTTAAATTGTATGCCCAGTCCTGATATTTGCTCTTTGGCTTGCTCTGAGCTCTCTCTACTTGTCAACCCACTCACTTGAGGAGTCTATAGCACATATACCATCATGAAATATGCAGCTAAGCTGCCACTAAACTTCAGGTTTCTTTTCTGATTATTTTAATACCCCAATCTCCTATGTAAAGATTTTGTGTCTATTATTTATTTAATATTTCACTACAGTAGACTTTTCTACTATCCTTATTCTCCACTGATTTTTCTAAAATTGCTTTTTCAAAAGAGGAAGAACTTAAACGTTTCTACATTCTTTCCTCGTGAATGCTCACAATCTTAACCCAAAGCCAAATACTGGGTTTCTCATCCTCTGATATGAGATATAGTCTTCCCACTAAAAGGTTTCAGTTTCTGCACAATAATCATTCTCCTGTCAGATAGCTAAGATTACAGCTCTTTCTAAAACTAAATTGCCATGTTTACTGGCCACGATATTATTTCTGGTGCTTCTTTAATACATATCTCTTATGCATTCTAAAGGCCAAGACATATTTTTTGGAGGGCACATCCAGTGGTCCTTAAACCTGGCTCTGTGCTCTGGGGATCACTCCTGGCAGATTTAGGGGAACTATATGTGGTTCTGGAAATAGATTCTGGTCAGGCATGCAAGTCAAATGCCATATCTGCTGTGTTATCACACCAGCCCATGACCAAGAGATTTTTAGTGCTGTAGGAGCCAACCCTAAGTGATTCTCCCTGGTTGTGAAGGCTCAGTCTGGCATTGCAGCTGCAACTATTTGGTGCTTGGGCAGTCGTTGGTTATGGGTCCCAAGAACAATCCCTCTAAGTGCCAAGGTGAATGTGTCAACTTGACTAGGTTATCGTCTTTTAATTACTCAATCAAATGTGCGGACTGCATCTGACTGGCCATTTAGTACAAATACTAGAGAAATTTGTCCCCTACTCTGCTTTCCCTATTGTCTGCTCTCATGTGCCCACCCATGACATTAACTACATACATACATAACATATACAATCTGGGAAATAATAAAAACAAGATGTGTCTGAAAGAAAAATGAAGCTACTCTGCTATTAGCAGTTTGGCCAATTCCAACGTTCCATGGTTTGGCCCTTGTTGTGATGTAGAAACTGAGGCTAGATAACATTCTGAATGATGCTATCCAAACAAAGAAGCCTGCACATCTTCAGGAGAGGAGACACTTTATCAGGAACAAAGGCCCTAATAAGAATCTGAAGGAAAACCATCAACTTTCCAATGCTTTGAAGAAACACTGACAGCAAATCTTATCTGTGCTGAGAATTCCAGACCGAGGCGATTTGGAAAAAACTCTATGGAAACCGTCAGGTGATTCATGGGGAGCCAGCCTCTCTGTTGGATCACTCCACTGTGTAGCCTTTTCTCCCTGTGTAAGTCTCTTTACTAACAGTCTTCTCAAACTCTTTTCTGAGAAAAACAATGATATCGTAACCATGGTTAAGGGGAGGGATAAACATTCTTTCTGTTGGAAAAACAGAGTCCTCATTCCAGCCAGAGAATGCATCACTTGTATCACTTGTCTTCCGGTTGTTCACTGATTTGCTCGAGCGGGCACCAGTAACATCTCCATTCGTTGGGAATGAGTTCCATTACTGTTACTGTTTTTGGCGTATCGAATACACCACAGGGAGCTTGCCAGGCTCTGCCGTGGCTCTGGGCTCATCCAAGGGGACCCAGTTTTTCTATGCCAGGCCATCAAACATCCAGGGCTCACAGGGCAGAGCCCTGGGTGTAGAAAAGCCCGTCTCCTCTCTGCTACCTGCAGACACAGCCAGGCACCACAGTTACACCTGCGACACTTCAAGAGAATGAATAGTTCATGAAAAAGAGAGGCAGAAGGCTTGCATTCCTGTGTTGCATAACTCAAACTATCTCAGGAACAGACTCTAGCCATCTGCATGCATTTTGTAGGACCTTTGAGTCCATGTGATATAGGAGACAACACGGTCTATATAGGGGACATTGTGGTCTAGATGTCTCCCCAGTCCATGTCTCCCTTGGTAAGGTGGTCTGAGTGGGAAGAAAGTAGAACTATGTCTCCATAGTGGTGACTATCTCCCTAAAATCTTGTTACCCCATGTTCCCCACCAGCAAAGGAAGGAAAATGCCAAGAAATTAAGCTAAAAGGCAACTTAAAGCTCTTATCATGAACTTTTGACAGCAGAGTAGAAGAAGACTATATATCACTGTTGTCAATTACTTTTTATAATGAGGGCAGTTTTGTAACAGTGAATTTTGTGAGAATTGGACTTAGTGGTGTGGTATGTTATCTGATTTTGCTTACACTGAAAATAATCTTAACCTATAAATTGAAAAGAGCAGCACCCAAATGAATTTAGGGAAATTTAGTGATAGAATAGGTCACTGACATCTTTAGTAAACATAATTATATGTGTAATTACAATGTGTTAGATTTTGAAAGATGAAATTTTAATATTGAAATGCATAGCATGATTGGAGAATGCAATTTATTAGTTAGAATAAAAACATGCCTCATAAAATTAATAGAAAATGCAGCATTATTGTAACCTTTATTCATTAAAGTTTGCTTTATGCTAGGTCATACCACCTCATTTGAATTAAAAAAATCTATGTATATTTTATCTGAAGGAATAGATTCTCTTAGCTATTAGTTAAATCTAATACACTATAGTAGGTTAATATTTTTTCTAAAAAAGAGATTTTATTGGATTATTTATCATATATTTGTTAAGAAAACAGTCTTTTTCCCCCAAAAATTTCTAAATAATGTTTTATTGCAATATTTCAATGTCACCACCATTTAAATTAGAAAGATGGATGTTATATACTATACAGGTTATAAAATAGGTTTGAGGTCAAATTCTCTAGACTAACATTCTGTCTGGAATATCACGCCTCACCAAGTGAGGAGAACGGAGTTCTGACCTCCATCGCTATCCAGAACCGGGCGCTGTCCGTTTGCTAAGGCATGAAATCAGAGGGCTGGACATGTAATGCGATTTGGAGACAACCGCTGGTCTAGAGCCGTTACACTGGATCACGGATGTCAAAGATCGCGCCACCTACAAGATGTCAGACTTCCTTGTAAAGACCCGAAGGAACGGTTTGAGGCTTTCATATTCTGAATCAACCAGTGCCTGGGCCGTGTGGGTCCAATGGAAGTTTGGCACCCGCCGGCAAATCAATGAATAACGGATTCAAGTGATCAAGGAACATTCTGTCATCTATTTCTACTCAATTGATATTACAGTTTTTATGGATATCATTGGCCTAATATGCAAATTATATAACACTGTTACAGGAAACTAACTAAAATAAATAGATGATGAATGCAAGATATATAAAATATTTTCACTCATATATTGATAAAAATTTCAAGATGCAATCTTGCAATAATTTTTACACATATAGTTATTTGCTTTAAGGAAGTGTATAGATGCACTTTAACTTATTTGTTTCACTAATTATGATTTTAAATGTTGGATATTCCATGTTGAGAAAACATCATAAATTGTTGAATGATGGAGGTCACTTTATTGTATTCCTTATAATTATAAATGTAGTACTGTTAATGATATTAGCAAAAATTCCATAATAGATAAAAAAACACAATGGGTACCTTTCAATACTAATCAGATAGTCTGCAATATTTTAAAAAGAAAATGTCTAAATTTTTTTCTTTCTTTAAAAGAAAAACATGACATTATTTCTGGCCACAGAGAAAAATGATGCTTGCAAAATGATGCTTGCAAACTAGATGACTGTCTAGTAAAGATGAAAATACAATTTGGAGAGTGTTGAAGTTTTGAGAATGAGAAGATAAATTATCTCAAGGAATTGGGCTAGATTGACTATGATAAATGGAGGTGACTGGTAGATCAATCAGATGATGACTAGAATGAGGCTTAGGATTTATGACACTGAACTCGGCTGACCTTCCTTAAGTCTGTGTAGTTGGATAATGGGGACCACAGTTAGCTCCCACCTGAGGAGCAGAGGCAGCAGTTGAACTCATGAAGTGCTTGATTGTAGACCGTTTCCTTATACAATTGAGTGGACTCAATAAACAAGTCTCCAATCTGCAGGGAGTTCTATTAAAAAGAAAATATTGTAGTATCCCTACAGGTCCATATCTCCATGCATGGCAGACACGGTGAAATCTCGGGCATACATCTTCTCAGTGAGTCAATCGACCTTCCTTCGGGTGTTGATGAAGATGACTGCTTGGGTGATGGTCAAGGTTTCATACAAGTCACACAGCGTGTCCAGCTTCCACTCCTCTCGTTCCACATTGATGTAGAATTGGCAGATACCCTCCAAGGTCAACTCTTCCTTCTTCACCAGAATCCAAATAGGGTCCCTCATGAACTTCTTAGTCACCTCAAGAACACCAGAAGGCATTGTCGCAGACAGCAAAAACACCTGTGTGTTGCTATTAAGCTTTTGAAATATATCATAAATCTGGTCCTTGAATCCTCGACTCAACATTTCATCAGCTTCATCTGGGACGAACATCTTGATGTATTTGGGAGATAGGTATCTCCTGTTAAGCATGTCGAACACACGGCCTGGGGTACCCACAATGATATGGGGAACTTCCATCTGCAGCTTCTGCACCTCAGCACGCACATTGGTACCCCCAATGCAGGCATGGCAGGAGGCACCCATGTAATCTCCTAATGCCATGACAACCTTCTGTATCTGCTGAGCCAACTCTCTAGTGGGTGCGAGCACCAAGGCCTGGGTGGATTTTAAGTCCAGTTCAATTTGCTGCAGAATTGATACTGCAAAAGTGGTCAGACTTCTTTTTCATCACAACTCCACCCAGCAGACCAGACTATTACAGCCCGGCTTGCGTGGCCACTAGCAGCCATGTGGTTCATCAATAAATGCTTTATTTAGAGGTGACTACAAGAGTATGCCACCCGCATAGCAAGCCTGGCAAGCTGCTCATTTCGTATTTGATATGCCAAATACCAGTAACATTTATATTAGGTCATTCCTATGACCTAATATAATGGTTTGAGGCTCTTTATGTTCCTGGAGCAAGTGGATGCCTTTGGGTTCTACTAACAAGAGACAGGACATATGGAGATATTACTGGTGCCCACTCTAGCAAATAGACAATGAACAGGAAGTTGGTGATAGTGATAGTGATCCCTATAGGAGATTCAGCTGCCCCTAAAGGGAAGAACATCTTACTCTTGAGGTGACTGAGATGGTCTACAGGCTTTCATCTGATTAGACCTGGACCATTCCAATTCTCTATGACAATATCCTCTACCTATACTATGGAGACAAGGAATGTGCCTGCCATAGAGGCAGACAGGGGGTGGGAGAAGGAGGATGGAGGGAAACTGGGGCCATGGGTGGTAGGAAATGTCCATTAGTGAAGGGACAGGTCATGGAACATTGTATGACTGAAACCCAATCATGAACGACTTTGTAACTTTGTATTAGTTGTATACGAGAAGCACTTCCACAACAACATTTATGAAAGCCTGCCCACAGAAGCCATGATTCTTGGTTAACATGACAACCCATGGAAGTGGTCATATGTAGGCAGGCTTCAGAGAAGAGATTTTCCCACACACTGGGGAGAGGCATGAGAGGGAATAGGGGAGGCAGGATTTCTAAAATCATAAAAACGGTGAAGCAAACACAGTGGGGCTGTTGCCACCTGATCATCCTAACACACTTCCGGAAGCATTGTTGCTGCTTCCCTTTTCCTCAGATAAGTGTTCCATCTCACCCCAGCAGCATACTTGGCTCCTTTCCTTTGTAAATAAATGTTCCCTTCCAATTATTTCATGATCTCCATGGATTTTTCTCAAAGAAACTGGAATCAGGATCAGCATTCATGCCTGTCTGTGTTCTAGACCCTCCCACTTTAAGTTAAAGGGGTCTTCTTCTTGACTAGCTGCTGTACTTTTCTTTCACTGTGTATTCTTCTAATCTTATAAAGTATATTTTAAATGATGGCCTACATAAAGAGGGACATATGTCTCATGTTCTTATCACATCTACAATTTTAAAATAAAATCTGATAATCAAAATTCATGAGGGACAAGTGACTCCAGCTATCACCTATCATAGAATTATTTTTAGAAAAACAAAGATGTGTCTCATTAAATGATAATTCTATTCAAGTTATGATATATTCAGGTCTCCAGTAATAGCTCAATACATTTACATTTGTTCATGCATTCACCAAGGGTTGATGAAGTCAGAAATAATGCTTGTCACGGGGGGTATAATTATGAGCAACAAATATTTCCACCTCTAATCCTACAGAAGATTTTAAATAATGATCTAAATATATCCCAAACTACTTTATGTTAAATAATTTGTAAATGGCTCAGATTTGAATATATATTAACTATAGCTAAAGGACTGGAGAGATAGTATAGGGGTAAGGCACTTTATCTGCATGTAGCTGATAAAGCCCAGGTCTGGTCACACAATGTGTGTGGTTTCCCTGAACAGCACCAGGAGTGATCCCTAAGCACAGAGCCATGAGTAATTTTCGAGAATCACCAGGCATGTCCCTCAACTCAGATAAACAAAAAAAATTCAACAAGAGGTATTTTTGGCATAAAATCAGAGAAACACAGATTGTTTGTATGTTGTGTTTTTGGCCTCCCAGGGTATATTCCCAGGAGTGCTATGGCTGCGTCAAATGGGAGTTCAACTTCTAGTCTTTGGAGTAATGTTCATATTGTTTTCTAAAAAGGATGAACCAGTCGACAATCCCACCAACAATGGATGAGAGTCCCTTTCTCCCTGCATCTATGCCAGCACTGATTGTTCTTGCTCTTTAGGGTATGTACTGGTACCTCTAAATGTGTGTATTGCATGCAACAATGTGAAAGAGAAGGAAGAGAGACAGAGAGAGAAAGAGAGAGATACAGAGGCAGAGACAGAGACAGAGATGAGGCACAGTGCTTTCCATAGAGGCAGCCTGGGGAAGGGGGAGGGAATCAGGGGACATTGGTAGTGAGAAACGGCACTGGTGGAGGGATGGGTATGGGAACACTATGACTGAAAACTAATCATGAACAGTTTTCTAATTGCATGTATCAAGGTGGTATAATAAAATTTAAAAATAAATAAATAGATAACATCAGTTTTCTTGAACTTAAAAAAAATCAGAGAAAAAAATTTCTGTCTGTCTGTCTTTTTCATCTCTGCTCTCGGTGTCTCAAGGTTGGGCCATGCCAGAGAGGTGTCCATGAAGCAGGCCAAGCAGAGACCAGCGTTCTGGAGGAAAGCACTCCGGCGGGCTCTGCTTCCTCTCCCCCCTCCACACAGCATCAGAAAGGATTATTTCTCTTCCAGTGCCCCTACTTCCACCTTTGACCTAGAATTCCCTTTGCAACCCATTTCCCCTGAGCAAAGCAGGAAGTGAGGATGTACCTTAAGATAAAAGCACAAAAGAACAAAAGTATTCAAATTAATGGAAATGAAATCAATTGCAAAAGACCTAAACATGTAGTCAATGTGGCCTTAAGGGTTTTGAGGCCTTACTTGGTCCAGCAGAGCGTTCCTCCCCTTCTCACTACTGGTACAAGCTGTACCCAGAGGTCAGTGTCCGCAGCAGTCCTGTTCTCTG
The DNA here is from genome assembly GCA_021461705.1 of Cryptotis parvus. Taxonomy (NCBI): domain Eukaryota; kingdom Metazoa; phylum Chordata; class Mammalia; order Eulipotyphla; family Soricidae; genus Cryptotis; species Cryptotis parvus. Next base: position 85,672 of record JAJIBD010003798.1, on the reverse strand, counting down.
GCCCTCACTGGACTCCAGGAGAAAGCTGGATTTCCCAGCCTGACCCCCCCACGGGGAAGGCTGCTCCAGAGGTGACCTGCTTGCCCTGTATCAAACATGTCACAGTATTGTCACTGTGCCTAGCCCCGAAACTGCAGCAGACTGGATGAGGCCACTTTCGACCGGACCTTCCTTTGACCCCAGCAGTAGCCCAGTCCCAAAAGAAAAATCTGCAGCGATCCCAGGGTAGGAGGGTCAGGCCTAAGGGCTCCTAGGCTCCCAGAGATTTCCTATGGCTGGACTGGAAGTGATTTAATCACATGAAAACCATCTATTGTGGCAAACATGAAAACTTCACTTTTCAGGAAAGACGCTGAGTCCTGTCCACCATCTTCCAGGACCTGCAGGCAGGTCTAAGTCATCCCATGAACAGATAAATCAGGGAAGATCAGATGATAAACCCTATAGAGTGTAGGGGTGGGGGGGCCAGAAGCTATCAATGCTATATAAAATAAATACTTAAAAGGTAATAAGGGCTTGCTCTATCTTCCACCAAAATATATTTGATCAAAATATAGATACAGATATAAAAGGTATTTGGTAAGTGAAACTCCAAGAGGCTTCTATGACAGTGCTTTTTCTACTTTGGAATATTATGTGATAAGTATAACAATGCTCTTACCATCCACCAAAAAATAAAATATAAAAATAAAATCTCTCAAATGCAGCCTTGCTATTTGAAGCTGTGAGTGGGAAGTTTAATGTAATGTAAAAGATTCTCAGATTAGTGAATACTACACCCTTGTTCTGGTATACTTTTAATAAACTACTTGCTCCCTCATCCTGCTGATCTTTGTAAAGAAGCAAGCAGGTAAGTTGTCCCTTGGGTGACACATAAGTTAAAAAAAAATGAAGCCACGAGGTGATATGAAAGGGAGTTTTGCCATAGGGTCCCGTGAGTATCACCAGGAATGTCTCTGAGCACAGGGACAGGCATAATGTATCCTTGAGCACTGCTCAGAGACAAAACCAAAATTTTCTTTTCTGTAAGAGGTGGGCCACTCAGGCTCAGGCAGGGCTCAGACACCCAGGATAGCTCAGGTAGGGCTCAGATGTCCAGGCTTTGGCAAGGAACTGAGCTCAGATATCTGACCCACATGGGCACAGTGACATGAAACTAGCAAAGCCAGGACAGGATGACAATATAGGGCAGGCGAGCAGCCTTCCGCTGGGAGTCTGCCCAGAATAGCTGGGGCAGAGCTGGGAGACCCAGAGCACTGGGACCTCATCCACACCATGTGCTCATGCCGTCTCTGGGAAAATCCATGGGCTCGAGCACAAGACACAAGGACAGGACCGGGCCATGGTTCACCTGAGGAAAGACTGTCTGGGACAAGACAGGGAAAGCATTCACAGGACCTGGCAGTGTCAGGGACAGGACCTGGGAGACCAGTGATTATGTTCATGGGTAAAAGAGAGACCAGACATCTGGGGAGAACCTGAACCATCTACCTTTTTGTACAATAAACTTTCAGTCTTCCTAGTTTTATAAGCAAATCTGTCATCCAACTCTCAAGAGCCCACCAACACGGGAAAATCTGCTTTTGTTCTATCAGTGACTTCACACATGTCTCAAAAGGACACAGCAAGGTGAATGCCCCCACCTGGCACCATGACCCAGCACCTTGAGGAGATCTGTGTAGGCAGCGGACATTAGCAATGAGAAAGGGAAGGTTCCGCAGGGTGAGCAGAGTCAAGGAGGGAACTCAAGGGGCTGGCGTGGTCGCACAGAGGATAGGGATTTTGTCTTATACACGGGTGACTGAGGTTCTATCCGTAGCCTCTCATATGGTCCTCAGAGCACCGCCAGGAGTAATTCCTGAGTGCAGAGCCAGGAGCAACCCCTGAGCATCGTTGCATGTGACCCAAACCAGAAAAAAAATAAATATATGAATAAACAAACAAACAAACAAATAAATAAAGGATAGAACTCTAGTTTCAGCTCTGCCCTGCAGCGGTGGAGGCATCTTCATAGAGAGAATAGCACCTGAAAATGTTTTCCAAGTCCTCCTCTTCCCATTTTTCCAGGACAAGCTATAGCCAGCCGTACAGACAACGAGGGCTACAGCTTTATCATGCGACTCTTCTTAGCCTCACTCGTCCTTATTTCCTGTAGATTCTCACCAGCCAGAAGGTGTGACAAGTGACAACAGCACTGTTGCAGGAAAAGCCCAATAAGGGCTAAATCTGTTACCTTGTCCCAGGAGTCTAGAGTCTTAACTTTGTTATAGGAAACAATTCAAGCGCAAGGCAGAGAAATAAAGGACAGCAAGCAGTTTGTTTAAAGTATACCAGAACAGGAGTGTAGGCAGAACCTTACCTGAAGAAAGCAATATTTCTAAGAGACAACTTTATTAAAAGCAGGGGAGCAGGCTCAAGGGTCAGAGTGTAGCGGTTCACTAGAGAGCATAGTGTCACTGCACTCAAACGTCTGGGCTATTTGGGTGTAAGAATGAATGGAATTAATAAGAGGATGGGGATGTATGAAATTGTAGAGGTCAAGGAGGAGACCAGCCTGGTTATTTCCTGGCATTGACCCTCCGTCCAGATTCTAACCGCATTAGAATCTTCCTGGGTTGCCTGGAAATTGTATTAATGGCATTAAGTGAGTGATTTTCCTATTATAAATTTGTTGCGAAGGGTGTGTATCCTTTTTTTTATTCAATGAAGAAAATGAATGCAGTTTCCCACTACCACAAAATATGCAGACGAGTTTCCTGCATTTGGGGAAATTTCAAGGGTCAGCACATCCAGAGTGCAATGGACGTGGCTCCACCTCTGAAAACCACCTTCGTGATCACACTATCTCCAGCACCAGGTCAGTACGAGAATGTCTGCTGTGACATGCGCAGGACGACCTAACACAGCCTGAGAGCTTTAGATCAGCCTATACAAGTATGCCTTGGGGAATTGGAAGATATTACGGTTTACCACTTCCATGTCTGCAGAAGTGAATATTCTTCAGTGAAATGGAGTTTCCTTCTTCAAGTAGATCAGATTTATCCAACACCACATTGTCTCCAGTTTGGCTCTGCGAACGAACTGGACACAGAGAGAACATTATCCCAAAGACAACATTGTCTCTATCACAAAAAGAACATTATTCTTTACTGATGATCACCTATCAGTCTTTATTTTGGCCTTTTGGGTCACAATCCAGGGATGCTCAGGAATTAGTCCTGGTGGTGCTGGGGATCATTTGGAATGCCGGGGGTGCAACCTGGGTGAGCTGTGTGCAAGGCAAATGCCATCCCCGCAGGGACTATCACTCCGGCCCCTCATCTGTAAGCCTTAGAGAAGTCTTTTACTCTGCTCTATATGCTTGTTGGTTTCAGCCATTTTATTCTCACAATGTATGATTTTCTTTCTAAGATTATGGATTCCAAGATGCCATAAATGATTATCGTAGAGTAATAGGATATTAAACAGACATGTATGCTTACTTGGTTGAATAGGTTCAGTCTTGGAAAAAGCATAAAAAACACTTTGCATTATCATTTCTATTAGGAATAAAATAACTTTTCCATTAAATAATAATAATAGAAATAGTTTAAATGTTATTGCTACTTCCTATAAAATTTGGATAGAATTATATCTATATTCAAGATTAAAGAAAAGGAAGGCTTAAGAAAATAGAGACATAAAAATCAACAAAATCAGTTTTGTGTTATTTGAGATTATTTTAAATTGACATTTGGAGCTTTTATATTAGGTAAATCTGTTTTAGTTCTTAGCAAAACAAGCAAAACATTCTGTATAAGCCTCAAGCTTCTCACATGTCAAATTTAGAAAACAGAAACTCCCCTCACGAGACTTTCTGGAAATAAATGAGAAAATTCATACTTTGAATCAACCTTATTTTTAAATTGTCTTTCAATTGAATAGCTACAAAATCTTCTATAAAGCATGCATGTTTGTATCTTAATGTGTAGTTTCTCAAGCACTGGCCACAGTTTAAAATATATTAAAAATGAATCAGAAATGTTTGAATGCTTGTACCAAAAGAAAATGAATGAGTATGAAGACTTCTTGTTTTCAAGTAAGAAAATATCTGTCTGGGATAAAGACTGGCATGAAAAGAAACTATAGAATAAAGATAAAAAGTATGGTGAACATTGAAATTAACACACAACTCAAACGCAATATATAATGCATATTGGTACAGGAATTCTGAAGGTTTACTTGATATCTAGGGATGCTTTGCTATGGAACATATTTAAGAGAGACTTTTCAAAATTTGTAGTATTTAGTTTTTAAATAAGTATTAAAATATTCAATAGTTAATGCCATCTTATATACATTTCAATATCAGTGATTAAAAGTTATATATTGATTAACATTCACAGTAAAATTAAAATAGCCAAAATTCAGTGATATATTCAAAGCATTGTCTAAATTAGCTGAATACATTACTGATTTATTTTCAAAAAATACTCCTGGATGTTGATTATAATATTATCCAGTATTATTACTATTTTCTTAAAAGGATAATAAAGCTTGCAAGTTTATGACCAAGGTTATAGAATTAGGAAATAGTAGAGCCTCATGAATATGATCAAGAAGACTATGAGTGAGTTATCCACATATCAAAATGCATTGAAGATACTATATATGCACCTTCTATATGCCCACTTCTTGGAATTCCCAACACTGTCTCACAAGTGAAATTAGGAAAAATAACTGAAGAACATTTGCCTTTGTTTATTGTGTTTGCTGGTTTAGAATCTCCTTAAAACACTTCTAGCAAGCTCCTTGGAAGAGAACCTATCTATTTTCCAATATTGCAGAGTGGCTAACACAACACTACATTTACTGCTAGGGTTGGCAGTAAATGAAGAAAACTCCCCAATGGGTCACTTTCTTCAAAGTGACACAATTAAGGTACTCTCAAAGAGGAAACGCCTTAGTGTTTGCTGATTATCCAATTGATAAATAATTAATAGCAATAGTAACAACCATGCAGATATTAAATGACTGTTTTGAGCAAAGTACGAAAGAAGCAATTTTAGTTTCCATGAAATATAATAATATAGTTATAAAAATAAAAAATATAGATGCATTTTGTCAGACTCTGTAGTAGACTCAGCAACTAAAGGTCTTGCTCCTTTCCCATATCTAAGTCAATGCTTAGCTATAGTTTTAGCATAAAGAATATTTAGTCCCTAAGAGGATCCATTATAGGAAGTAGGTCAGGGGGCAAATTTGAGAAAGAGCCTATTTTTAAGCTGTAATGGATTTCTAGCTCTATGATTTGTTTAGAAGTATTTACAAAATTTAAAAAATAGCAGGTTAACATTGTTATCTGTTATTATGTATCAATTGCTATTGGTTTATCTTTTAAAAAACCGTGTAATGCATTTTCATCTTAAATTACTCTTGACATCTCAACGCAATTGAAAAGGCATGAGAAGTATATCTCTAGTCCTAAGGTTTTTTTTTCAAATGTATTATGAAAGATGATAAGGAAATAGTTTCTCCATGGATCATTGTCTTTTTCTGATGGAGGCTGTGTCACTCCTGGCTCTGTGTTCAGGGATTGTTCCTGGTAGAGGAACCAGTGTTCCTTGAGGTACCAGGGATTGACTCTGGGTAGGCTGCTTCCAAAGCAAGAGCCCTAACAGCTGTGCTATCTATCTAATTCCAGACCCATGGATTATGGTCTTAAAGATTTAGGATGGAATTTTCAGTACTATTTCTTTATTGAAGTTATTCAGATAAGTTGAAAAAGAAAAAAAAAGTAATTCTTTAAGGGCCTGAAAAAAAATCAATTCAATTCCCCATCTGGAATGGTGACTCATTCTGGTAATTACTCGTAAAACATCACATTTCTGGTCAGCAATACTTTTCAACTTTCTATTACCATTAAACTCAAATATCATTTTGTACTTTCCAATTACTGGAAAAATTACAGATAGAATATTTCTCGTTGATTGAATGTCTACCCTCCATTGATTCAAACTTATGGGGCAAATGACTACTTTCTCATGTTATATCCTAATAGACATATCCATCAGTTATGTATGGGATCCTAAGTGAATTATGAAAGTGAGACAAATGTGCTAATATCTCTTTTAATATTTTTTGGTTTTTAGAGGTATATTTATCTATTGAAGCCTATATTAATATAATGACAAATAGTATAAAGTTAGTCACAGAAACAGGAGAAATAATTTACATGCTATATAGAATTCAACTTAATGTTGAGTATAGGTATAAATAATTAACTTGAAAAACACAGCCTAAAAAATTCAAACCGTATTGATACTTGCAGCTAAGATTTGTAGAAATACTCAAGATGTCAATTCACTTTATAACAGGAAGCTGTTTTTGCAGTAAAGAAAAACTAAACTCATTAGAACAGTAAAGAGACTCAAAAAAATACAAAAGATCCTAGGAACAAACTTTAGCATGTGCTAGTGACATTTGGGAAGCCTATACGATGTGATATGGATCTCAAACATGTTAACTTTCTCTATTAACAGTTTTAAATTTTATTACTTGTATCGTTTGTCTTCCCATTGATCATCGATTTGCTCAAGCGGGCACCAGTAACATCTCCATTCGTTGGAAATGAGGTTCATTATTGTTACAGTTTTTGGCATATCAAATACACCACAGGTAACTTGCCAGGCTCTGCCATGGCTCTTGGTTCATCCCAGGGCACCCAGTCTTTTCTATGTCAGACCATCAACCATCCAGGGCCCATGGGGCAGAGCCCTGGGTGTAGACAAGCCTGTCTCCTGTCTGCCATCATCTGACGGAGCTGGGCACCACAGCCATACCTGCAACACCTCGATTAAATGTAATAAGTCAAGTAATCCACATATATTATTTATATGGTAGATTCAAAATTAAAGCAGTACAAGCATCCATTTAATGTAGTAGTAAAGACTGAATGATGTGATCTCTGGCCATGAGAGCTCAATAAGGTAACCACATAGCCCACAAACAGTTATGGGCATTCTGAGAGTTTCTGCCCCATGGTCCCATTTTGTAGGCTTTAGGGGTGTCTTCTTCTAAGTCAAGTTCCTTGAAGATCTATGGTTGTGGATTTTAGAAGACATCTCACCCATTTCATATCCACATTGATACCTTCTGTTAAAGGCCACAAGCCATTAGGACCACCTGACGATTAGGTGAGCCTTACCCACACAGCTCCCTAGTCACCTGTCCCTCACTAGCACATCCTCTTTTGCTGGTAACATAAGTCAACTGTTTCTTGGCTCCAGCCTTTACTTAGTTGCTTCTTCATTTCAGTGGTCTCCACCAGGGACATAAAATGTCAGTGCACTTCACTGCACGATCTATTAGCATCATTTAGAATTTTAGCACATAGAAGGAAATACCCACAGGAGCCAGAGATGCAGAATATCAGGCAAAGCACTTGCCCTCTAGCAGGCTTCCTAGTTTAGATTCCCACCACTCCCGCTGGTGCCCCGACCCTGCCAGGAATGAACCCTGAGCAAAGTGCAAGGAACCAAAAGCAAACAGAAAAAAGAAAAGGAAATATGATTAGCAATAAATCTAAATTTAGAATTCTAGTATTATATAGTGTGAGTGAATGATAGTGGAAATCCAAGAAATTATCCAAAAATCACAGTCATGTTTCTGGGTAGCAGATTTATTAATAAAAAGTATGAATATTTGTATATTTATGAAAAATGTGAAAGCTAGCAACAATTTGAATATTTTTTCATTCTTATTATCATTGAGAACAATTAACTACGCTTAAGTATTCACTATTAGAATATTTCATTTAGGAATAAAGAGTTAAATATGAATGTATTGAGAAGTATGGAGATTTGAGTGCACCATTAAAATAGAGAAAAATTACTCATTTGGGACTTTAAATGATACTTTGTAAACAAAAATTTTGTAGTAATTTTTAAAGTTTGTAACATTCTTATATAAATGTTCCAAAACAATGATTATATTATCAATTATTTTCAAATTAATGAAGTAAACATAGCTATTATACTTGACAAAGATTAATATTAGCTTATTCTAAATGATCAGACACTTAGAATTAGATATAATTTTTCCTCTAGGCATCATTATATAAGTAACATAAAGGGGTGGTAGAAATTCAGTTATTGCCTCCCATTCCACTCTAATTATAAGTGTATTTTAAATGAATATTTACCTGCTGTTTCTCAACCATAAATATGTCTTCCTGATATTAAGCTAAAAATAAAAAGAAGGCTAAACCTATGATAGAAAACCTTCACTAATAAACAAAGGCTGCTAAATTCATTGCATAAAAGTTTAAATCAAATATTTCCATGTGTATAAGAGTATTTTTCTATAGCAATGTATTTTGATATTGTATATGAAATTAGGTTAACTCCTGGATATGTGCACTTAAAGTATTATATATAAAGTTAGCATATAAAGCTCCAGATGTCTAGGAAGTTATAGTTGTTTATCTGAAGCTCAGAAAGTAATTTGGGGTAGTCAAATTCCTACAAATTTGTCTGTTCTTTAATGATCATGTTTCTTGGTCATCTTCTGTGAAATCTGTTCAGTGTAGGTGTAGGATCTAAGAGAAAAATGACCTGACTTGTTCAGCATTTTAAGTGCCAGCATCTGTTTGGGCGGCTACAACTCATGCAGGTGAGATTTTAAACTTGGAAAACGATATAAGCTCTGGTACTTCTTCAGGGGGGGTAGGCTCTGCTTGCTCATCTCTAACCTGCTCTGCTAGACTCAGCTCTCTCTCTCTCTCTCTCTCTCTCTCTCTCTCTCTCTCTTGGTTAGTTGAATATTTAAACAGCCTTTCTAAGAACTGGCGATATTGCCTCTCTGTCTATTGGATGGAGGGAATAGCCATTGGCCCCAAATGCAACCGAGCGACCTGATGGACACTAATACTGTTGGGGACTACAGGCTACCCCAACATTTGACTAGGTAACCTGGCATTCCTTTCCACCCTTGGCTTTACTTTTACTACACAGTACTAACAACTAAAAGCAGTTCAATTTTACATTTTAATTTAATATAAATTCAATAATGGTAATAAAGGAATACTCATGTAGTATAGTCATACAATTTTAATGCAGATAATGTGGGATCGGCCCATTCTTGACAGTTGGAAAACCAAGTCCTAATCTGTATATTTCATAATTATACCCAGAAGTGAAGTTCTCTCCTCAGTCTTTCACCGTGTCATCTCTGAGCACTAACAGGGAGGAGAAGTTGGAGTTCCAAACATTTTACGGATACGAAGAAATGTCTTTCCAGTCACAATTACACTCAACTGAGTTTTCATCCTATATGAATTTTATACAGATTTAAATATAGGAAATCTTAACAGACGATGGAAGAGATAGTTGAGAGTTAAACTTGCTTTTCTTGCATGTGGCTGGCCCCAGTTCAATGCCAACATCAGACTGTCCTCTGAGCACCTACAAAATTGAACCTGCGTGCAAAGCCATGAGTAATACCACTTGGTGTGAGCCATAACCCCCACTGAGTACCACTGGGTGTGAGCCCCAGATATACAAATAAAAAGCAATAGATTTCACAGGGTTTAGGCACTCAGTTGACAGAAACCTGTAAGCAGATTCCTGTGGGGTTCAAGGGACCCCCCCAGAATAATACCTGAAGGTACTGAGTTAACATCAGAAGATGAAGGAAGGAAAGAGGGAAGTAGGGAAGGAAGGAGGGAAGGAAGGAAGGAAGGAAGGAAGGAAGGAAGGAAGGAAGGAAGGAAGGAAGGAAGGAAGGAAGGAAGGAAGGAAGGAAGGAAGGAAGGAAGGAAGGAAGGAAGGAAGGAGAGATGGAAGGAAGGAAAGAGGAAGCAAGGAAGGAAGGAAGGAAGGAAGGAAGGAAGGAAGGAAGGAAAGAAGGAAGGAAAGAAGGAAGGAAGGAGAGATGGAAGGAAGGAAAGAAGGAAGGAAGCAAGGAAGGAAGGAAGGAAGAGAAGTAGGGAAGTAGGGAAGGAGAGGAGGAAAGAAGGAGGGTAGGAGGGAAGGAAGGAAGGATGGAAAGAGGGAAGTAGGGAGCAAAGAAGGGAGGGAATGAAGAAAGGATGGAGGGAAGGAGGGTAGGAAGAAAGTAGGGAATGAGGCAATGAGGGAAAGAGGAATGAAGGAAGGAAAGAAGGAAGGGAGGAAGGAAGGAAGGAGGGAAGTAATGAAGGAAGGAAGAACAATTATTGATGGAATTTCATTAGTTTGTTAGTCGGAGACAACATTTTATAATAATCTTCCTCATCAGTTCTGCTTCTAAGTTCAGTGATAGTCATTTATCATAGAGAACAATTCATTTCCTAAACTGTGTAAGAAAGGGAACTGGTACAATTCCCTTCCACTTCTATACAACATAGAGGTTTAACACAGTGCATCATATGGCATTTGTAGTTACATTAGTATGTCATTTCTGACAATCTTTATGCCATTATATACTAAGCAATTAACTAAGACTAATACAAAGTCATCATGCATTTAATTATTTATCTTATATAGTAATTCAAATAAGTTAACTGTGGTAGTTTTAAGCTTTTGGTTACTTCTAAGTGTAAATCTCTCTAACAATTTGAAAGCTAGAAGCCATTGTTTTCAAGTGAAGCATGTTTTAATTATTGTAGTTTGTCTAAACTACAGGTTTTACTTAGAATATGAGCAGTGAAACCTCTGGAAGAGGTTGGACAAAGTTAAAGTATAATGAGTGTACAGACAAAAAAAATTCTCCCAGTACTCTGTACACAAAGGATCCTCCAGTGTATGTTATAATTTGTTATATGTACCAAGTACTACTACATATGAAGCATGGATTTCTAGATACAAAAAAAGCAGCATTTGTTCACATCTCTCTAAAATCTCATTCATAAGTTGCCATGCCACAATTTAGACAGCTCTACTGAATAACATAAATGCTAATGTTTCCATGGTGGACCATTCACACAACAGGTACCAGGTTTTCCCTGCTTATGTGGTGATATTTGAGTAATTCTGAGAGTAATCACACCTTGAGTCACACAGGAAGGAAAAGTCTGATTTGTTACAGATTTTGATCTACATATTAGTAAAACTTGGACCACGGTGATTGAAAGATTTAATTTCCCATTGTAGATATTAATGGACTTTTAATTCATTAAGGTGACTTAAATATATCAAAGATAAATCTGTACACTCTACTTTATCAGTAAAATATTTTACTCAGTATTAATCCTATTTTACTTTATCAGTAAAATATTTTTCTATTCTATTATTTTAATTATGACTTTTCTCATATTAACTTGCTCTACACATAGGTGCACACATGTGAACATATTTATATACAAATACAGAAATATCTTCCAAAAATTACTGGCCATACCATCAGTTTTAATATCAAAATATCATATAAAAATGTTATTTGATATGCCAAAAACCAGTAACAATTATGGACCTCATTCCCGTGACCTGAAGGAATGGTTTGAGGCTCTTCCTATCCCTGGAGCAAGCAGGCGCTCTTGGACTACACTTGCTTGTGACAGGACTTATGGAGATGTTACTGGTGCCCGCTCGAGCAAATTGATGAACAACCACAAGACCAATGACAAGTGACAAGTGACCATCAGTTTTAAGCAGAATTTATTGGTTTTGCTACATCCAGGTTTTTTTTAATTTAGCTATTTATTTAAAAAATGTTAACATAGTTTTATCTAAAAATGTGGGGAAAGTAAAAGATGTTCTTCCCTAGCATAAACTGATATTCGTACAGTCCTTAAGACTCAAGAATTTAGTTAAACTTTCAGAAGGGAAGTAAAAAGTTATAACGTTCAGATGTTCCTCATTAAAATTGACTTATTTTCTTATTTGGGATGTTTAAGAATCAATATTTTAATTTTCAGTGACAAATAGAACATTGTAAGGGGTCATAGAAACTGATGTATTGATCAACATGCTGGAGTCGTGTTCTGTGGCTGCTATTTGAGACCTGAATGACAGATATTATTCCCACCAGTGCCATGATGGTTAACAACTCTACCTTAGTTCTACTTGTCGGCACAGTGTGGGAATTAATTTCTTTCTCCCAATTTCTGAGAGGCCACGGGATTAAGGCTGGAGTGATGAGCTACTCTCTGTTCGGTTCCTTTCTCTCTCCTTTGTCTCACCTGCCCTCACAAAATAGAATTTTAGGAAGGAGAGAAATAGAGAACTAAGATGAGCTCATTAGGGGAAATACGAGGAAAGAGAAGGAGAGTGTCATAGCTAAGAAAATGCATGCCTTCTCCAGAGCACAGATCCAAGTACACACCCCACTGCAGCTTTGGGTGAAACTTCACGGTAGAGAATCTTCACCATCAAGTAGAAGAAAGGAATTTCACATCTCAGGCAGAGCTGTGGGAGACCCTAGATTGGACAAGTATGTACTTTGTGTTCTTTGTAAAGTCACTTTTGCTATAGTTTCCCAAAAATACCCTCAAAGACTGTATCAAGAATGTTGTCCAAGATTTGTCACGGGATGGAAAACAGTATGACACCCTCAATTATGTCTATCACTATATACTTATTAAGCTCACAGAATATATATATATATACATGTATATATATATTTAGGATAAACTGTAAAGGAAAAGAACTTTTGGATGATTATGGAGTTTCAAGATAGATTTTTCAGTTTCAACAAACTACATCACTATGGAGAGGAATGATGAAACAGAGGAAGTTATGTGGGGGGGGCTTGGGATATATTGGAAACGTTTGTGACTTTCTCCCAACTCTGTTGTGACTCTTAACACTAAGCTTTAAAATAAAATTTTCATTAAAAAAAGAATGTTTTCAAGGGGAAAGGCTGAATCATCTCTTGGAATGTCCTTTCCTTGGATTCTGTTCACTCAGGGATTCTGGCTGACACTCTGACACTGGAATTCTGCATGTCCTAGCCTTTCTTGGCTCTGCAAATGGATCCTCTATTTTAAAAAACTCTTCTTGACTTTGCATTGGCTCGGCTTTCAGAAATGAACTATATTTTCCTTAATATATATTCATTATACCTTCCAACTGTAACTAAAAAAATCCAACTATACTGTGATATACAGTGCATTAATTATTCTTATGTCAGCAGTAAGTCCAACTTTCTAAAATTTTATAACCTGGGCCGGAGCGATAGCCCAGCGGGTAGGGCGTTTGCCTTGCATCGCGCCGGCCTGTGCCGGCCCGGGTTCGATCCCCGGCGTCCCATATGGTCCCCACGCACCGCCAGGAGTAATTCCTGAGTGCAGAGCCAGGAGTAACCCCTGAGCATTGCTGGGTGTGACCCAAAAAAAAAAAAAAAAAAAAAGAGAAATGTAATATTTTATAACCAATATGTAGAAGTCATATATTTATTCACTTTTGCAGACACACACATACACATATACATACATGCATATATACATACATAAATACATACATACATACACACACATATTTCAGCTGATTTTGCCTGAACGCAAGAACTGCTGAGACGAGTAGAAGAGATAGATGAGGAAGTCTGATTTGTCCAATAAACTGCCTAATGATCAGGGCCTTTAACAAAAAACCCAAGATTCAACACTAGGATCACATTTATAATCATCAAATGACATTCTAGTGTGTCAATTAAAAGTATACAAGTGTAACAGCAATCTGTAGTAAAACAGATTTTCTCACATTCTCACATCTCACGTTCTGGTGTGGGGAAGAAGACATTTTCACAATCACAGGATCAAAAGAGAAAAATTGATTTCTTTTTACACTACTCACAGGGCCCACTTTCTTGTAACATCAGAGAGTTAGTTTAGACGGTCACTGGCAAATTCCAGGACTTGGCCAGTAAAGTCATCACAGTTACAAGGTGAGCACAGATGGGTGTCCATGAACCACAGCGACAAAATTTTAACCCTTACTTAGCCCAACAGTGCATGACAAAGTTTTCTTACCAACTTAATATTGTAGCTGTCTATAATGGTTTGGTTACGCACACACACACACACACACACACACACACACACACACATACATGCCCACACACATATGCATGTCCTTATATTTTGCGTAGAAAATACAGGAATTTCTTACTTACAGAGACTAAGCCTGTAACTATTTGCTTATTTATTCATTTTGGTTTGAGAGTCATGCCCAGTGATGCTCAGAGGTTACTCTTAGCTCTGTGCTCAGGAATTACTACTGGCGGTGCTCTGGGGCCATGCGGACTGCCAGGGATTAAATCTGGGGTCAGCTATATTCAAGGAAAGCAACACACACACTTGTTGTCACTAATGAAGAGAGAAACCAAAGAAAGTACTTACTAGGCAACTCAAGATTTGGTAAATTGCAGATTTTGTGAAAATAGTAATATATGTATAAGAGTTTGTCTGAGGTTGAGAGTAAATCTACCCACACCTTGAACTAAATGCCAGAAGTGTACATGGAGACTTCACTCAAATGTTCATAGCAACACATTACACTTTGTTATAGACATTTTTCCAGGCTATGTTCTTGAAGCGGCTTCTGATATGGACAACAGGAATGAATTGTTTCAAGAGGACTAAATAAAAGCATAAAAAAAAAAAGAAGCATAAGATAACATTCCAAAGGAAGTGGACAAGAAATTTCACATAGTCTGAAGTTACCATTGAGGTCACATTCTTATTACTCCTCCAACTCTATAAAAGTAGTAACAAATGTTGACAAAAACAATGAGAAAATTAAGAATTCTGAAAATTCTTAATTTTGATGTACTCCTCTTCAGAGTACATAAAAATAATTGACAAAACTGTCAAGTAAACTAGTGCTTTGGAATCCATCCCACTGAGAAGTATTTATTCAAGAAAACATCTTCATTTTAGTCAGGAACAGAAGGTATCCCCAGCTTTATTCACTGGTCCCATTCTCACCTTTCTTATTCCTAGCTAAGATGAACATGTTAGTTGAACCAGAGTGGAGATGACTGTAAAAATCAGTAGCTTACTAGCATCAACTGCTGACATTGAAAACAAAGGGTAAATCACCTCTCTCCCTGAAACAATGTTAATTACAGCAGCAAATATAGAGGAATGGACCTGAGTGACAGTTCAATAGGTAGGGCTTTTGCCTTGCACACAGCCGACCCCATTTGATCTCTGGTGTCCCGTATAGTTCCCTGAGCACTACCAGAAGTAGTTCCTGAGTGCAGAACCAGAATACCTGAGTCTCCTGGGTGTGGAACAAAAAAGGAGAGAAAGAGGAAAATAAGGAAAGCATTTAAAACTATAGGCCCAAGTAGAGGGCGTAGTAAATAGAAGAGCAAAACCCAGAAACATATTGAATACCCTGAAACATGCATAAGGGGCCTAGTCACCCAATTGCAAGCGGCTGAATATAGTTCAATCTTCAGAGTCGTACCTGTATCTCCCACTAATAGCACTGCCAGGATAAACCTGAAGGCAGTGAGTGTGTTCTTATAATAAAAAATAAATGAAATGAAATGAAATGAAATAAATAAGATAATATAGAAACCTAAACAGTTATGTATATAATTACACAATAACACCTGGCATGGAGTTAAAATCAATGCCTGTAGGAGCATTGTGTGTCCTTTAAATGCAACTGTAGACTCATTTCTAAGTGAACTGAGAAAAGGTGGAAGATATGCAAGTTCTACTGACTTACTGTTCACTAAGACATATAGCACAGAGAGAAGGGCAATAGCTGGAGCACAGAAATTAAAAATCTAGTGATAAGAACAAGCAGAGATATCAGTAGCTGCACTATGGGAAAATGGAAGTTAAGGATTTAGTGCAGTAAAAACATATCACTGTATCACTGTCTTCCCATTCATCATCGATTTGCTCGAGCGGGCACCAGTAACATCTCCATATGACCTGTCTCATGCAAGTAGAGCCCAAGGGCACCTGCTTGCTCCAGGAACATAAAGAGCCTCAAACCATTCCATCAGGTCATGGGAATGAGGTCTATAATTGTTACTGGTATTTGGCATATCAAATACGACACGGGTAGCTTGCCAGGCTCTGCCATGCGGGTAGCATACTCTTGTAGTCATTTCAAAATCCAACATTTATTGATAAACTGCACGGCCACGCGAGCCGGGCTGTGATAGGCTGGTCTGCTGGGTGGAGTTCTGATGAGGGATAAGTCCAGAATGTGGAAAATGGAGGCCCTCATGGAGTGGGGGGGTCGTCTGGCCTGTCGTGAGGCTCCGCTGGGGTGGCAGGCCAGGGCTAGAACCCGCCATCCATCCCAGGCGCCTATAAGTGCATGTATTACAATCCACAATACATAAAAGAAGAAGGAGAGAGAGAGAAAAAGAGAAAAAGAGAAAAGAGAAACCTTCCATAAAGGCAGACTAGGGGAGGGGGGAGGGAATTGGGGACATTGGACTCACGGTGGCATAATAAAATATTTAAAAAAAACAAATAGAAGTAAAATAAATTTTTAAAAAATGTGCAGTCCCTACTTGCTGGTAATCTCTTGTGACTTCTTGAGGGGTCTTGGGAAACAGAAAACCTAAAAGGAAGCCATAGCTTTGATCCTGTGAGGCCTAGGTCCACCATGAAAGACGATGGGATGATACGCGTCTTATTCTTCTACCCTGTCCCGCAACCTGGGAATGGGGATGGCTAATTAGTTACCTGCGGGTCATCTATTCTCTGGTCCTTGACACATTGCCACTGAGCTGATTTCAATGAATGCTGCATTTTAATGGTCTTGCTTAAGTTAGGATTCCAGTTATTACCTCTAAAACACACTGAACTGAAGCATACAAAGCATTTTGAATTTGGAATCCAATTCAATCAATGCCTGTCTTCAAGCTCTGGCAAGTTGAATGTGGAGAGGGCTGAGCTGATGGTCTGAATTCCAGCACCAACTACTATGTTGGAGGATGAGGGAAAATGTGGAGAAAATATGGAAGAGAACAAGTGGAGCAGTCCTTCTCACCCCCATCCGTCACTCTGCTCCCATCCTTGCCTCCTGACACCCTACCTGTGCCTTGGTCAACACCAAGCTTCCTTGAAATCTTCCCAATACATTTCCTTTGCAACCCACCAATCTGGACTTGATCCCCAGTATCCCTTATAGTTCCCTGAATACAACCAGGAGTCATTTCTGAGTACAAAGGCAGGAGTAACCCCTGAACATCACAGGGTATGAACCCAAAAAGCAAAAAACAAAAACAAGCCATCTTCCCCGATAAACACCTGGACTACCTCTACTTAGTGGAGACAAAGTCACAACATTTGTGTGCCGACAGCATGCATACGTCTATAGGAGCAATAGGAGTACCTGCAGATGCGTACCACGCACATGCACACACTCAACTTGTGGCAGAAGCATTCTACCTGAATTGGGCCGCACACACACACACACACACACACGAGGGTGGTGGTAGTGTGGTTGGGAGCAGGGGGCAAGGGTGGAGGCTTTGGTAGGAATAGATTTTAAGGTTCTAGTTTTGGAAGCCCCGACTGGAAACCTAGCCGAAAAGCAGCTCTTCCCATCGTGACACCTAACCGCTTGGGGGTGCTGGCAGAGAACGGGCTCATGAATGTTTTAAATCCCAGTGGCGTTTGACAGTAATTCCTTGAGCCTTACCTAGGCAGAGGGAAGAAACTCTTTGATCAGTCTAACAGGATTTATCTGTTTGCGTGCCTTTGCAACCACGCCTCACAGCAGGCTGCTGGAGGATTTGCAATAGCCCCAAATCTGAAATTCCTAAGTCCCCAGTCTCGTGCGCACCAAGTCTCAGCACCTCAGTTCTGATTCCTCCAACCTAGACTTGGTCTCTTCCATTCCATCGTGCACACAGGATGCCCTCTACACAGGACTCCTCCTAGTCATCACCCTGCCCACCCCTGCCCCCAGAAGTTTACTCCAAAACTGGAAGCTACATCTTAGGGGGATTTTCCCTCCGCTCCCCCACCCCAACCCTTCCTTACTTGAGTTGGTAAGATCAGAAAGCATCAACCCTTGTCTCTGATAATACCCAGTGGCTTTGGGGACCCTCCCAATTTCTGGGGAAGCTCAGTAACTCCCTGGCCTCTACTGACCATCCTGAACACACCCCTCCACCCCCAACTTGGGGCCCCAATGAGACTCTATCCCAAAAATGTGCTACTCCAGGGTTTGACAAGGATCCTGGAGGCATTTGCTAACAGACTACCTCACCAAAGGACAAAGGATATTCTGATTTCCTACTTGGACCCGGAAATGAGAAGTATAGGCTATATTCCCTTATGTATTCCCTTCTGGGCATAGCGCTCTGGGCTATTTCTCAGTGTTTCTGTTCTCTGTGTAGGTTCAATGACCTGTGCCTCAGGGAGAATGTGGGGGGGGGAGAGCAGTGGCTTCCACCTGAGCCTCATATTAGCTTGGTCATCCTGTGTCATCCCCTAAGACGGGAATCAACTCTTTCTCTCATCTCTGTACCTGCATTGCCTAGCAGAGATCATTATTTTCTAATTGCCATGAGCTGGGGAGGGTCCTTGCATTTCTCTACATAGAATGGGTAGGAAAGGGTGCTGGCCAGGACCCCAAGAAACTGGACTTAGCTATATCCTGAACCCTCCCCTTGGGACTAAGACTCCCCCACCCCCAACTTGAGAGATGCCCACTGGGAAAGGAGAGACAGGCAGAGCCCAGCTCAGATACTTGATTTTGGAGTGGGGGAGGACTGTAGCCAGAAACTTTGAGACTTCGGTACCAAAGACCAACCCCAGACCCCCCCCCCCACCACCCCACCTCTTCCCCAGTTGCCAGATTCCAGCTCCCATTTGAGTAAGGCCTATACGCCTGTGGAGTGCCCACTGGCCCTTCTTTTTCAGAAGTCCCAGAGAGTGAGAAAGTTATGGTTGTGTGACCTTGCTCCCCCTTTGAGGCAAAGTGGGTCCGGCAGGCCACAGCACCTCTCTGGGTGCCCCCCAGCATGGACACACTCTGCTCAGTCTGGAGAGCATATATTTATCTATATCCTGGTCCCTTCAGGCAGCCTATCTACCGCCCTCCAGCATCCGAGCCAACCTGGCTAAGAAAAAGGGTGTGCAAGAGAAGGGAGTCTCAAAAATCAGATCCCCTGGCCCCGGTCTAGTGCTTGACTATCCACCATTAGAATGATGCTTCTGCTCCTCCAAGCAATCACTCCGTGGGGCACCCCTCACTCCCAGGGACCTGATTTCCAGGGGAGCTGAGGGCCTGGAAGAGCTCATTCCTGCAGTGCCCAGCAGGTCTCACCGTTGTATGATCTCCCAGCAGCTCGGGCCTACCCTGGGCCACTTTTGCTTCTTAAGTCCCTCCCCCCAAAAGCTGCCCCTCTGCCCTGCCTCCTCACTCCTCACTGCACACCCCTCGTTATGTAGGACACTGCTCACCTATGGTTCCATCTTTTGGATTCCCCTCCTTTTTATTCTCTGTGCACCCCCACTTTCACAGGAACTGGGGTGCTCAGACAGGTGAGGGTCAGCAGGGTTCCACAAAGGGCAGGTGGGACCCCTCAGTGCTACGCATCCACTTCTAGACCCTCATTTAAGGACTGATTCTTGGGGTTCCCTGAAAGGAGGGGGTACCCCCGCCAAAAATGTCCCCCCCACCTTCCCTCTTGCCTGCCCCCCAAACCTTTTGACTAGCTTCGTTTAGGTTCTGTCACCTGATTCTCTCTCACCTTCTACTAAGTATATTTGTTCCCACGGGCCATTTCTTTTCAAGGCCAATGAATCAAGCTGTCATATTTGTTCTCTGCCGCCCTCAAACTTTCCAAGGGTCTTGGGGTCTTTATTTCCCCATCAGGAGACTGGACTAGCTGCTGCTTCCCCAGGAAAGCAGAAACACCAGGTGTGGGGGTGAACCAGGGCTGTGACCTTTGCCAGTGGGCCCCTCCTGGCCCCACACCAAGTGGCAGTTATTTCCGTTGGCCCCGCCCAGTGGGAGGTGCCCCCAGAGTGCCTTGGCAGTTGGTCCCCTAGAATACTTCTACCCTGCCCTCCTAGAGGGCACAACTGTCCAGACCGGCCATGGGCCAACTCAGGCTTCTGAGTTCAGCCAGGCTGCCCTGCTTCTACTGAGCGCAACAATGTTGGACTGCGCCTGCCACCACACAGCTTCCCACACCACCCTCTGTAGGAATTGCGAAGAACACCTGGCCCCTCTTTCCAGATGCTGCCTGATCCCGTCTGTTCTTGGATATCGCCGGTTCAGCATTCCAACACCCCTTTCTGGGATGAGGATAGGTTCCTATTACGCTGCCATTTCCGGGTGGGAATGCTTTCAAGTGACCAGCTTTCTCCCTTCCAAGTGAGCAGCAGGATTTCCTTCCCGGCGCCGGGTCGGAGGGGTGGGGGTGGGTGTCACCAGGCCAGGGGCACCTGAGGCCCCAAACCAGGGAGAGGGCTGGAGACAGTTTCTAAGAAACACACCCCAGATGGCCCCGCGCCAGGTGAGATGATGCCCCAGTGATGGGGTGAGTGGGGTGCAGGCTGGCCGCAGGCAGGTCCCTGATACTGGGGCACGTTCACGGGCTGCTGCTTCTTTCCTAGAACCTCCAGCAACAAGTCCCAGAAGCCATGGCATGTCCCTACAGCTGGAGGTTTTCTGGATGCATTTTGGGCGCATGGCAGGTAAGGCCCTAAGACCCGGCTTCCACGGCCTCAAGTGCTGGGAGTGGAGGGTGGTCACTAACGTTCCCTCGGGCCGTCTCCTCATGTCCTCTCAGGAGCTCTATCCCAGACACCCTGGTCGGCCTCTGTAGCAGCGGCCTTCCAAAGCTCCTCCTGGCTCCTCTGGTTTTCGACGGGTTGTTTCTCTCCCTGTGCAGTCTCGCAGTCTCTCCTTCCCCTCAGCACTGAGGGGGCGGATGGGGCTCCCTCCTCAGACCCGCCTCAGCCCCTCAGCCCCTCAGCCCTCAGCCCTCAGCGCCTCAGCCCCTCAGCGCCTCAGCCCCTCAGCGCCTCAGCCCCTCAGCCCTCAGCACCTCAGCACCTCAGCCCTCAGCACCTCAGCGCCTCAGCCCCTCAGCTCCTCAGCCCCTCAGCCCCTCAGCACCTCAGCTCCTCAGCACCCAGCACCTCAGGGCCTCAGCACCTCAGCCCTCAGCACCTCAGCCCCTCAGCCCCTCAGCCCCTCAGCCCCTCAGCACCTCAGCTCCTCAGCACCTCAGCCCCTCAGCTCCTCAGGGCCTCAGCACCTCAGTCCCTCAGCTCCTCAGCCCTCAGCACCTCAGCCCCTCAGCGCCTCAGCTCCTCAGCCCTCAGCACCTCAGCCCCTCAGCGCCTCAGCCCTTCAGCCCTCAGTGCCTCAGCCCCTCAGCTCCTCAGCCCCTCAGCGTCTCAGCTCCTCAGCCCCTCAGTGCCTCAGCGCCTCAGCCCCTCAGCCCCTCAGCCCCTCAGCCCCTCAGCCCCTCAGCCCCTCAGCCCTCAGCCCCTCAGCCCCTCAGCCCCTCAGCCCCTCAGCTCCTCAGCCTCAGCCTCAGCCCCTCAGCCCCTCAGTGCCTCAGCGCCTCAGCCCCTCAGCGCCTCAGCCCCTCAGTGCCTCAGGGCCTCAGCCCTCAGCCCCTCAGCACCTCAGGCCTGTGTGACTCTGGCGTCTGCTTTCTACCCACTGGAAGCTGAGTTGGTGCCTGGCCCTTGAAGCCCACCAGGGTTTTTGGAGGAGGACATTTTTTTTGCAGGTGCCTCCTAGACGTGAGAGAATTTAAAGGCTGCACTCACACGTTTTCCTTGGTTCCCACAGAGAACTGGACCCCACGTGAAACGGAAGGAGCCGGAGGCGCCATTTTGTCTCCCCTCACAGGCTGCCGTCTTTGACCGGCAATGAGAGGAAACCCCTCACCTCAGCTACACCCTCAGAGCCTGGGTGTCTGAATCTGTGGTGGTGATGCCAGCCCCCTTCTCCATGGCCATCACAAAAGTAGCCAACTGCATTGATTACCTCTTAACCCTTTGCCCTGACCACCTGGTTCTCCATGAGTCTGAAGGTTCCTCTTGGGCAGTCAGTGGGCACCCCTGGGGGGCGTTTTCAGGGGGCTGCAGAGTCATAGTTTCTTTCTCCCACCCTGAGTTAGCCCCTGAAGAGACCTCACTGGATGCATACCCACTCCAACTACCTGGTGTTGTGGACCTTGAATCCATGACGTGTGCATGGCACCTTTCTGCCCTGTCCACCCCACCTCACGGCCTAATTTACCTTCAGTACCCCAATTTCTCCCCTCAACTGCCTCAAGTCATGCAGGTGCAGCTTTTAGGCTGCCCTCCCTCTGCTGTCTCATCCCCGGGCTGCTGGAGGGCAAGGCACTGTTTCTCATGCATTTCTGAATCCCTGGCCCCTGAACTCCGCACTGGATAAACAGCCCATGCCTCTTGGAAAACGAAATAAAAAACAAAACACTCCGAGGCGGCATATGTGTGTGTTGGCTGGATTTTCTGAAATCAGAGGGAAAGGAGGAGAGAAGGATCTTGGGAAACAGGGAGGTGTGTGAGGGTTGGTGTGGAGATGGTGGGGTAGAGGGTAGAGGGCAAAAAACATATAAAAGTAGATATTTAAAAATGTCTTTCCTGGGGCCAGAGTGATACCACAGCTGGAAGTGTGTTTGCCTTGCAGGCAACTGACCCAAGTTCAATCCTCAGCATCCCATATAGTTCCCTGAGCACCACCAGGATTAATTCCTGAGTGCAGAGTCAGGAGTAACACCTGAGCATTGCCAGGTGTGACCCAAAAAAAAAAAAAATAATAATAATAATAAATAAAATGACTTCCCCATGAACAGTAAAATATTACACTTTGTCCTAAACTAAAACATTCAGTTTTCAACCAAATGAAAAGATACATACCTACCAGTGAAAAGTGATTTTTCGGAGCTAGGGTGGAGGGAAGGGCACAATGGTGGTGTTGGAACACCAAAATGCTTGACACAGGTGTATAACAAGATTCTTTACCATGAAATAATAAAAAGCTAATGCAAGATTTTTTATATGGAGCCAAATTTGAATTAGCAGGAAAAAGAGCCACTATAGTTATTAATAGACTCAAAGAAAATTATGATCACAAGTATAAGGAAATTTAATTCAGTATCATGGTGAATAGGGATTTTTATAGAAATATATAAACAATAAAATGATAAAATATAAATTGTTGGACAGAAACTCATTGAAAATAAAATACAAAATAATATAAATTTGCTTGGTGATGTTGTTTAATTGTAGAAGTTATGCAACATCTGATGACAAAAGCAAGACCCCGAGTTCAAAAACTGGCCACTCTTGGCCAATGGGTCTTTGGAAGTGGCTCCTGCAAAATAACAATAGGAGTGCAAATAGTGAACTTAATAATTCACTGTCACTGTCTGTCTTCCCGTTCATCATCGATTGGCTCGAGCAGGCACCAGTAACATCTCCATATGACCTGTCTCATGCAAGTAGAGCCCAAGGGCACCTGCTTCCTCCAGGAACATAAAGAGCCTCAAACCATTCCATTAGGTCATGGGAATGAGGTCTATAATTGTTACTGGTATCTGGCATATCAAATATTATTAAATATAACTTAATAATTATAGTATAATTATTCTTGACAGCAGAGCTTGGGAAGCTACCCTGATGTAATTGATAAGCCAAAAACAGTAACAATAATGGACCTCATTCCCAAATGAAAGGAAATGTTACTGGTGTCTGCTCGAACAAATCAATGAACAATGGGAAGATACGTGACAAGTGACAATTATTCTGGATGCGTAAGTCAAAAGGAAAAAACGTATAGAGATAAAAAAAGAACTTTCAGATAATATGAAGAAGCATAAGTTGGTAAGGAGGAAAGGCGGCTCACCGGTCCAGTTAGCTTTAATTTCTATAACAATTTATAGAAACAATTTCTATAACAATTTAATTTCTATAAAAATTTCTATAAAAATGTTTATTTTTGAGATTCTAGAATATCAAAAATTACCCAAATAGGATCACGATCATGATCACGATCTTCCCGTTGATCATCTATTTGCTAGAGCGGGCACCAGTAATATCTGCATATGTCCTGTCTCATGCCAGTAGAGCCAGGGGCATCGGCTTTGCTACAGGAACATAAAGAGCCTCAAACCATTATATTAGGTCATGGGAATGACCTAATATAATTGTTACTAGAATTTGGCATATCAAATACAACACGAGAAGCTTGCCAGGCTTGCCAGCGGGAGAAGGGGTTAATATCCAGGATATATCAGGCACTGGTAGAACTCACAAATATTCACCTCATACTTTAAGATGCTCAACCTCTCAGTTATATGTCTGTGCTTTAATTAACTATTTAAAACAAAATTTTGCATGAATTAAATATAAACTTGTCTCCTACTTGTATGGAAATTGGGCTTTAGGAAGGGAGAGAGGAAATGTGTTGGCTTTGCATTAGTAAAAAGCAAGATATTCTCATGTCATTAAAATTCATACTTAAACACATCAAGAATTGCTTAACTCCAAAGGAAAAAAAAACGGGCAAAGGTTTGTTTTTCTGTCATGCGTCCATGAATGAGAATAGTACCACAGACAGCATACTTCTGCAGAAACATTAGAACTGGGTAGACAATGGATAACATTCAGATCCTGGTGAAAAAAAGAAATACATAATTCCATGTCAAAGATACATTTCACAGTGATGAGGAACAAGACACATGTTTCTCCTGCCTCCACCATGAACAGCCGAGCACTCATAAGCAGTACTACGGGATGTGCATAGGATGGCCTCAGGATAGTCCATGCCTTGTGACCACAAGATAAGCTCAAAGTGTCCATGAGATGGTGCTGACCCTTCTTTGAAAGGACCATGCCTAGGCAATGTATATTTCTGTACTCTTTTACCTGCTACCTGCAAAGGTTCCAGCCTGTATCCCAGGTACACAGAGGTCCAACAGGTGTTATCCAAAAATCAAAGAAAAATAAGTGAGTGCTGTGAAGTATCAAAAGAAACATTTCAGTGTTGCTCATAAGTCAAAGAATCACAAAGAAGGATGCTAGTTGCCACAGGCCCATGTGTGCTGATCGTATTAGCAACTTCAAAGGAACTCGAGGAGGCGAGCACAAGGCGCAGATTCTCTGCCCTATGTTTTCCTTATTGAAGCAAGGTTTCCCTACGGTATTCGTAGTCGAGTTCTACACATGTGATGCTGCAGCGCCGATTCTCCCACCACAGTCCGCTTCCCTCCACCAGTGTTCTCGGGTTCCTTCCCATGTTCTCCACCTGCAGCCTGTCCTCTGGGGCCAACACTGATCTGGGCATCCACCCTAAAATATTGTATTCCCTTATCCAGTTATTCTAAATCACATGATATGAGCGATATCATCCTGAGTTTGTCTTTTTCCCTCTGACTTCATTTTACATGATACCTTCCACTTCCATTTGTGCTACAGAAAACTGCATGATTTCGTTGTCCCTTATAGCTGTGTAGAATCCATTGAACATATCTATAAATGTGTGTGTTCCACTGAACATATATATATATATTCATATTATGTTATATATGTTCATATATATTTATATATAAACATATATATAAAGACATGGGGCACAGCTGCTACTTGCTCTCCCTGTGCCCAGCCGCTCACAAGGAGCCCAGGAGAGATGGCGGGTTCTAGCCCTGGCCCGCCATCCCAGCAGAGCCTTGCAACAAGCCAGATGACCCCCCACTCCATGAGGGCCTCCATTTTCCACATACGGACTTCTCTCTCGTCAGAACTCCACCCAGCAGACCAGCCTATCACAGTCTGGCTCATCGAAATCCACCCTGCTGCAGTTTTTTTTTTTTATCCGGCCCAGGTATGCTGATCCAGAGACAGACATGGGGCAGAGCTGCTACTTGCTCTCCCTGTGCCCAGCCGCTCACAAGGAGCCCAGGAGAGATGGCGGGTTCTAGCCCTGGTCCGCCAGCCCAGCAGAGCCTTGCAACAAGCCAGACGACCACCCACTCCATGAGGGCCTCCATTTTCCACATCCGGACTTCTCTCTTATCAGAACTCCACCCAGCAGACCAGCCTATCACAGTCTGGCTAGCGCCGGCTGCTTGCGGCCGTGCAGTTCATCATTAAATGCTGGACTTGGAGATGACTGCAAGAGTATGCTACCTGCACAGCAGAGCCTGGCAAGCTACCCGTGTTGTATTTGATATTTGATATGCCAAATACCAGTAGCAATTTTAGACCTCATTCGGAATGGATTGTGGCTCTTTATGTTCCTGGAGCAAGCAGATGCCCTTGGGTTCTACTGGCATGAGACAGGACATATGGAGATGTTACTGGGGCCCGCTGAGGGCAAATCGATGAACAACGGGAAGACAGTGATACAGTGATACAGTGATAAACATATTCATGATCCACTTCTCTGACATTGGACATTTAGGTTGATACCAGATCTAGCTATTGTACTAAGTGCTGCAATGAATGTGTGCTTATGTTCTTTGAATTAATTATTTTTATCCTGGGTATAAATACTCAAAAGTGGAATTGCTGTGTCATATGAGAGTTCAGTTATAAGTTTATTGAGTGCCCGCATTACTGTTTTCTATAACACTCCCACCAGCAGTGGCTGAAGGTTGCTTTTAAACATCCTGACATCAGAGACTGTTCCCAGTATTTTAATATGTGCCACTCTCATTATTGTAAGATGACTCATAGTCATCTTGATTTGGGTTTCCTAATAATAATGAGTGATAATGAGCATTTTTCAGATGCCTGTGGCTGGCCGTGCATTGGTGTTCCTTGGAGAAGCATCTGTTCATGTTCTCTCCCCATTTTTCCACACAATTTTTTTTATTTTGGGGTCACAGTCAATGATATTTAAGGTTTACTCATGGTTCTGTGTTAGAGATCATTTCTGACAGAACTTGAAGAACTGTAAGGGGTCCTAGGATTGAATTAAGGTTGGCAAACGAATGGTAGACAGCCTTACCTCTGGTCAAGCCACACTTTTGTTCTAGAAACTTTGTGTTTTTAGCTTTCAAGGGTTCTATATTTCTTATGATACTTTACAAAATCGTGTACTATCGGGCAGGATGCTATTATGAGTTGAAGGTTTGTATCACCAACATTTTTACAGTCACCAATAAAAAAAAATCTAATACAAAGAAAAAAAAGCTCTCAAAAGCCAGTAATGGGAATATGTCACAGTAAGAAGCATGTTCAATCCAAAAGAAGATCAGAAAAGTAGAAGCAAAAGGCAATAAGGAATAGTTGAGAAAACAAGAAAGAAATAGCAATGACTTACCTCAACCCAAACCACCACTATTTATGTTCTAAGTAGTCTGAAAAACATTTCAGAACCCAGAGTTACAAGACTTGATAAAAGAGCAAAGACCAAATTTATGCTGTTTTGACAGTTCAGCATAGTCAGAAACTCATGTTCCTCTAAGATTCACGAAGTCCCATTTAAGGCATTCAGGGACATTTAAAATCCATTTATTATGGATTCTTCTTTACATGGGTGCTACTCAATATTTTCTGCCAGAGAGTAATAAAAATGTACATTTCTGGGCCGGAGCGATAGCCCAGCGGGTGGGTGTTTGCCTTGCGGCCGGCCTGCTGCCGGCCCCGGGTTCGATCCCGGCGTCCCATATGGTTCAACGGCGCCGCCAGGAGTAATTCCTGAGTGCAGAGTCAGGAGTAACCCCTGAGTATTGCCGGGTATGACCCCAAAAAAGCAAAAAAAATGTACATTTCTATGCATGAGAATTTGAACATGAACATGCAATTTTAAATTTTAACATTTAAATATGTTAAATATGTTCATGTTAAAATTAACATAGAATATGTTGATTCCTGGAAGAAATTTGTGACTCCTAAAATGGTAGGTTTACAAATGATCATGTTGATAATATAGTTGAAGGTTTGGAACCAGCCGTTAAATCTGTGTTGTCTACCTCCAAATACTGCTTAATTCCGTAACATGCTGCCTCCTAAAAGTAAATCATGAGAGTTGGACAAAGCACCAACATCACATTAATGATTCATGAAGATGAAATTTCAAAACTGTTATATCAGTAGGTATGGCTGTTGCAAAAATATCAGGGAACTTCTACCTTGCCATCTCAGTTCGCTGCAAAAAAAAAAGACATAAAAATTAGCAATAGGAGCTGGAGCAGTAGCACAGTGGGTAGGGGGTTTGCCTTACATGTGAATGACCCCAGCAACCCCAGCAACCCATATGGTCCCCGAGCACTGCCAAGATTAAACCCCTGAGCATTGCTGAGTGTGACCCAAAAAGCAAAAGAAAATAAAAGGAATGAGCAATAGTGGGCCAGAACTATAATGACAGTGGTATGGCGTTGCCTTGCATGCACTCAGATTCCATCCCTGGCAACGCATATGCTCCCCCAAGTCCCAAAAAGGAAAATCTCTTTTGAGATTTTCTGTTGAGAGCACAGAACTGGTCTAAGTTCTGAGCACCTCTGGGTATGGCCACCAAATTTTAAATGAAGTCATGAAATTTGCTTCTAAATGGATGAACGCAGAGAGAATCTTGCTGATTGAGAAGGAGAGGCACAGAAATAGAATGATTGTAAGATTTTTGAGATATAAAAAACATAGTATGAGACTGTTACCCATAAATAATAGAAATGAGGGCCAGGAGGACTTACCCATTGTTGAAAGCTTGTCACAGGTAGAGGGACATGGAAGAAGGCAGTTAGGAAGGGACTACAGAGAAGGTACAACTATGATAATCATTGTCACTGTCACTGTATTCTCGTTCATCATCAATTTGCTCTAGCGGGCACCAGTAACATCTCCATATGTCCTTTCTCTTGCTAGTAGAGCCCAAGGGCATCTTCTTGCTCCAGGAACATAAAGAGCCTCAAACCATTCCATCAGGTCATGAGAATGAGGTCTATAATTGTTACTGGTGTTTGGCATATCAAATACGACACGGGTAGCTTGCCAGGCTCTGCCGTGTGGGTAGCATACAGGTGTAGTCATCTCAAAATCCAGCATGATAATGATAGTTGCAAATTATAACTCTGCATAAGAATTGAATGCTAAAAAGGTAAAGGGATTACCTGTAAGCACTTGTATTGCAAACCATAATGAACAAACGAAAGACAGAGAGGGAATGATGGATGAAGGAGGGAGAGAGAGATAGAGAGAGAGAGAGAGAGAGGAAGAGGGAGAATTGTATGGTGCTGTCATAGAGGCAGACTGTGCATGGAAGGAGAGAAACTGTGGACATTGGTGGTGGGAAATGTGCACTGTGAAGGAATTGGTGTTGAAACATTGCATGAATGTATGACTGAAACCAATCATGGAAAACTTTGGAACTGTTTAATCTCACAGTGATCATGGTGATTTAATTAATTTTAAAGTGAAAAAAATTAGCAATGAAAGCTCTTTAAGTTCATATGCACCACAGTCTTGAATATAGGAAACTTTGCTTTAGCAAATGATGCAAACAGCTAATTTCTGAGTCTTACACACAGAGAAGAAACAGCTCTACTTGCAAAGGAATAGAGGAGGGCACAGCAGATTGCCCACCCCCTTTGTAGGAGAAAGGGAAGTTGAAAGGATTATTTAATTATTGTTTCTTTAATTCAAACTAATCAGCTATTATTACTTTGGTTCCTGTAGGCATTGTCTGATCTGGAACTTGATTGCTTAGCCCTGTCTGGACACTGGAAGGAGTTCTGATAGTGAACATTGGAAAGAATTCCTCTGGTTGCATCAATGATGAATAAATTGGTTTAAGGGACTATCTGGGCTTCTCCAGTTTAAATTTTTTAACCCCCACTCCTCCTCATATAGTCATTAGGATGGAGTTGAAAATAGAAACGAGAGGAGCAGGATGATGACAGCCGAGGTCTTCTGTGAACGCTTCATCTAAACCCCACATACTGCATATTCTACTCTGATCGCTCACTTGCTTCAGGCCACATTGAAAACAGTGCTGAATAGTCACTTCTACCTGTAATGCATTTATTAATTGGTAAAACATGTCTTTGTCAATTGGGCTCAAGCTAAACTATTTTCCACTCTGTAGCTAGAAATATTAGTTGATATTATCCAAATCACCACAGATTTCTCTTAACTCGCTGCAATTTAAACTTGTAGTCTTCTTCTAAAAAATAATAAATCCCACAGCTAGCGAATAGATATTCTTATTTTCAGAACTGATTGGAGACACTCTCAGTCTTTTTACCTAATAGCTGTGGATTTAGAATGATGCATTGACTGTAAAGAAATCATCTAATTAAGGATGAGACTCATCAATTAATAGTGAAGTACATATGATTTGATTGTGTACACTATTGTTGGTGAATGATGGCTATAAGACAATTATTTATCTGGGGATTCTTCTGATCAGTGCTCAAGAGATTCTGAGGCTACTCTTGTTGATTTTTGGTCAACCAGGCTGGAGTGTTTACGTGAGGGCCAGAAGTTGTGATTCTTTCAGACTCTGTGGTGACAGGGATCACCAAGGCCCTCAGCCAATATTTGGTGGCCTCTAGGGCACATTGGTGATGGTAGTGATGACAAGTGGACTTTTGATGATCCAGGCATTGAACTGGACTCAGTTGCATTCAAAGCTTCTAGTCCCTGTATTTTATCTCTGATCTACCAAAGAATGAGACATTCAAACTATGTAGAAAATCTCTTAATTAATTTTCTTATGTACATATCAGAAGACAATTCACAGATGATCAAAAGTTGTTTCTTTTTATGCAGTATTAAGAGCATTGTTTTCCCTTTATCAAATATGAGTTCTTAGAGACTAGAGAAATAGTACAGTGGCCAGAACTGCCTTGCCCAGCACTGCCTCGAGGCCATGTTCAATCCCTGGCATCCACATGCCAGGGATTCCCGGAGTCCTGTCTGCAATGATCCCTGAGCACACAGATCTAGGAGGAAGCAGTAAGCATAGATAGCTGTGGTCTCAAAACAGAAACGAGCAAAATATTTGCTCTTCTCTTCTATGATCAGTCTCATGGTCTCAATATTGTCTTAAACATTTTGTTGCTCTACTAACATACACAATTTACAAGCGCTCATTAGGTGTAAACTGTTGCCCTAAAAAAATAATTTAATATCTTATTTCCTTATCGTAAAATGGCTTATTTCACAAGATCATACTGTTTGGACTAAGTTATGAAGAAAGCACATTTCTCCACAGTGACAAAACATTAATTCATGGAGTTTAATGTATTGGAACTTTAAAGAGTGATGCTGACGGCCTCTATGGTACATGGCCAGCTTTGAGCCATTCATCAGAGGAGTCGCCATTACACTTTGAACACATTTACATAGCAGGCTTAGAGCCAGATCTGCAAGCAAATTTATTATAACATGTTATAACATGGATATAATTCACTTCTTTTCCAAGAAAAATTGAAGTCCCAATAAATACATTAATCACTATAATTGTTTTAATATATTTGTATAGTTATAAAGTATCATAATAATTCACTTTAAATTGGTTTCTACATAGTACGTGCCAGAAACTGAATTAGATAGAGAAAATACACTATTGTGCAATATACAAATCTTCATGAAACATGCTGTTGGTTGAAGATATAAAGAAGCAAAAGATAATTAAAATACTGGGGAGGGATCCAGGAATGGAGCTTAAAGGAATGGAGTTTGTGCCTTTTGTGAATGAGGTGCTGAGTTGATTTGATTGCATGACCCAGCAGGCTGTGTTGTACTTGATTGGGTTCAGCACTGTTGTGGCTCATAGCAACCTTGTCAGTATTATATTCCCAAGTCTGGACACAGACTATCTCACCCTCTGGACACCTCAGACTACTTTGAGGGGCCTCCCCTAAAATATATTGGAAATAAAAGTAGTAGAAACAGAGAAAAGGGCAATCATAACCTTGTTGTGTAGGTCTGATTTATAGAGAAAGTTTTGTACCCATTGGTAAGCATAAACAGATAAGAGTGATAGCTAAAATGTTCCAGAAAGAGTTGAGTATATTCAAGAAACATGTGGTGATTCAGCACTAAGAAATGGTTTAACATGGCTGACATGTAGGACAAATATGGTTATTTACCAAATAGAAAAATGAGAGGAAGAGTGAGAGAGAGGAAGAGAGAGAGAAAGAAAGAGAGAAAGAGAGAGAAGAGAAAGAGAAGGACCTGCCATAGTGTTGGGGCTGGGTAGAAGAAATGAAACTGGGGACACTGTAAAGGGAAATGCAAACTGGTGAAGGAATGGGTGATGGAACATTGTATGACTTAAACCCAGTCATGGAAAACTTTGTAGCTGTTCATTTCATGGTGATTCAATATATATATTGAATATGTATTGAATGGATATATATGTAAAAATATATATATAATATATAAAATATAGGTGTATATTTTATATATTTAATATACTTAATATATAATATATGTTATTATATCATAATATATAAACATATATATTCATTGAATAGATATATGTAGAAATATATATATAATATATAAATATATATAAATACACATAGTTGTAAAATGGTGATTGCAGAAACAACTCAAGACATTAGTTGGTATACTAGACACAGGCTACACTTAATCAAACATTTTCTAATAATTTTTCAAAAGCACATGGAATAGCATAAGATGTCTTGCTATATTTTTAAGGGATCAATGAGGGACTAAATAGTACAGTAGATAAACCACTTAACTTGAATTTATCTGACCTGAAGCATATCCCTGGTATGGCATGTAGTCTCCTGAGCCTGCCAGAAATGAACCCTGAACACAGAACCAGGAATAAGCCACACCACACCCAGTGGTGTGGCCAAGAGCCAAAAAAAAGTCACTTAAAAATGACTTTCTATTAACTAGATAAAAGAATCAATTTAGTTACAAATTCATATGGAAATCATGAAGAACCTAAACC
Organism: Cryptotis parvus; assembly: GCA_021461705.1. Lineage (NCBI taxonomy): Eukaryota > Metazoa > Chordata > Mammalia > Eulipotyphla > Soricidae > Cryptotis > Cryptotis parvus. The sequence goes on along the minus strand of JAJIBD010003798.1, from coordinate 52,856 downwards.
CCTGAACTTTTAGGCAGATATTAATCAACATATCAATTAGAGAAAATATTATAAAAATTAAGTATATTATACAATAAAATTGGTGACATCATGTACAAAAGTTTTAAAAGCAAAGCACTAACACCAAATAAGTAGCATTTGAAATTAAGATTATAGTAACATTTATATTAGCACCTCAGCCAAAGAAAGAAGTATAAATCAAATGTAGCATGTGTAAGATGTGTCTCAGGAGCACCCTGGTGAAAACCTGATTTCTCTGGTTTCATCATAATTAATGAAATCAAAGGAGAATAAAATATAGAGGAGATGTTCCATATATTTCATAGAATTCAAAAGTGTCAGAATGTCAATTCCTCCCAACATTCTCGATAGTTAATGCAATCACAATCACACTCAAAATTGCTCAGAGTTATTTTTGGGATATTGGCAAAGTGATTCAAAAATATATACTAAGTAGCAAAAATGCTCAGGTAAACCAACAGAGTATTGAAGAATATTGCTTTCAGAGTGATACTCTTATTTAAGGCCAATTATGACATTGGAATAATCAAGTTAGTGTAGTCTTGGCAAAATGATAGTCAAGTTGATAAATGGGGCAGAATAGAGAATGCAGAAATAGACAGACACAATAGTTTAAATTGATCATTGATTAGCAAAACATATATGTGCAAAATCTCTTGGACAAACAGTGCTAGGATAACTGCACATCTGCAAAAGCATAAAGAAGACTCTGTATTTACCGTTCACAAAACTTAACTCCAAATGGATCATGGCGCTGCATGTACAACATCAAACTATGTAAGATAACATGGATGACAACTTAGGTAAACATGAGTCTGGCTTTGACTCCTTAGATGTAACATCAAAGACATGCCCTGGGAAGTAAATAATTTATAAGTGAAATCTATTAAATCTGAGACCTAGAGCCAGGAGAAAAGCTCAAAGGACTGCAGTGCATGCCTTGCATGTGAGAATCCCAGGGTTTGCTCACAGACTCCTTCCTTGCACAAATCGCCCCTACGCACTCCACAAAGAGGAAAGTCCCAGAATACTGCTTGGTACAAGCTAGATTAAAAAAAAAAGAAAGAAAAAAAGTTTTTAAATGACAAATAGGAGAAAATAAATCAGAGGGGAAGAAAATATTAATAAAGACACCCGAATAAAGGGCATCTTCCCCCAAAACATAGCAGCTTTAAAAACTAATCAGTATGAAACTAATATGATTAAAAAGTAGGAAACACCTTACCTGATTTATCTCCAAAAAATATAAAGAAATTATGTTTTTATTTTTTCCTCTTTTTCTTTATTTAATTAAACACAGTGATTTACAAAGTACAAAGTTTTTTCACAATATAGTCGTTAAAAAGATTCATCATTCAACACCAATCCCACCGCCAGTGTGGCCCCACCACCAAAGACCCTCATTTCCCACCAACCTCCCATCCCGTGCCTGCTCCCTTAGACAGCACACATTATATTGTCCATGACAGCCCATAAAAGGGAATAGTACTGGTAAAGCCATGGCTCTTTTTCCTGGGTTGCTATGTGGGAGCCTGGCCAATTTCTGTTCTTGGATCACTTTCTGGTTTTCTAGAAAGCAGTGAGTTTCTGCTGTCCACCCCGACTCACCACCACTGCACCTACAAACAACAATTATTTCAAATTTATCTCAACCTCTGTTTGAGTTTGTCCTACACATACTGAACAATCCATTTTATAATGTTTGTTGGAACTAATTCCCTAAATATGGTTGCTGAAGATGTTCTTAGACAAAAGTCAATGAGATTCTTAAATCTCCATTGTGCCATTTGAGCCCACTAGTATAGGAAATTACCAATATTTTCCCACAGACCACACATCATGCCCACATGCTTGTGATTGTATGTCCCATACTTAATTATATGAGATGTGATAGGATACATGGCAGAGGATTATACCAGGCTTTGAGATATCGCACTGCCGCTTTAAGGCCGTGCGCCATTGGGAGAGTCAGCGGCACTGCCCCATACACCATGTCCCTGCACCATGGCTGTCAACACAGGCAGCAGTTCTGAGTGGGCACAAGGGCCTTCCAGACTAAGTTGGGGGAAGGGCCCATAATCCAGCTCCATGCAAACCTGGTGAATTTAGTCATGGAGTCCCGCATACCTTGGCTTGAATTTGGCTTCTCTTGGGTGGGATTCTGACAAGCTGTGGAGTCCAGAACTTAAAAATGTCTATGGTTGTGGTGCATGAGGTTTTCCCAGCCTCTGAACATAGATATTATTTAGAAGAATAATAAAATTTCCAAATCTATGGCACGAGGGTAATGAATGTCCATTGAAATGCTTTAATATGTCTATCAATGTCCCATACATCTATCAACATGATCCAATTTCGAACATAAAAAACAGCAAATGTTGTAAGAATATGGATCAATATAATGCGTTTATTGCTGATGTGAATGTTAAATGGCACAATCACTCTGGAGTGTCTCCCCTTGTCTAAGTTACACAATCAAATCTTTAATCTGTGGGTCAGACAGAACAAGTTGAATAAACAAAACCAGACCAGAGTCCCCAAAGAATAGTATGAAATTATCTAATGTATCATTATAATCCCATAGGAGAACGAGGAGGGGGACAAAGAGTAAGAGAGAGAAAGAAAGGAAAAAGGAGATAGGGACAGAGGAAGAGAGAGGGATAGAAAGAGAGAAAATGAACAAACAAGAAATGTGAAGAATGGGCAAAGGCTAGCATTAGAGAATGCAGTCGGCGCTCTCAAAACTAGTTGCACACTCAGATTTCCTGATGAGCCCCTTAATGATATTATTTTGATTTGAAGGGAATGAAGTGAGAATTTGGCAAAGGGGATTGAGGGTCCCCTTTGAATCCACTATTACCAATTGATTTCCACTACCTAGTTATCAAGGAGAGACAGCTAACTCTTCTTTTTTACAAATATCCTTCATGGTTCTGATGAGTACAATATAATTAAAGTTTGACTAAGAAACTGATGGCTTGCCTGAATCTATCATGATCCAAAGTACAGTCATGTTAGGAAAGAGAAAATAAAGAGGACAGGCTGATGCTGTAAAAAACACAAAATTGGCCCAAGGCATGCCATTCTCTTTGTGCCTTGCTAGGCAGAGTATATTCATAGAAAGGAAATATCACTTTTTTTCCAGGGATAGCACACTTTAACCCCAGACAGACAGTGGTGGTTCTATTCTTACACAAGCTACATTTATAGAGTAAACTATAAATGTAGCCTGTCTGTGTTGAAGTTGTAGCTGTATCTATTTAGTTTGTTATGAAATGTTTTATGAATAACACTGAAATTTTCTCTTTTTTGTTTGCTTTTAAGGATTTGCATGTAGAAAACTCAAATGATTCCATTGAAATAAGGTATAGAATGCCAAGGTTCATTTTTTTTTAAATTGGGTGTTTCACAAAATTAAAGATATTTATTTCATGTATTTTTACTATTTTATTCTCTGGTGCAAATATACAGTAAATCATTCAATGTTCATCCACAGGTAAATTAGTGAGTAAATTATTCAAATGTATTTAAAAATTTTTTGTTGTGGGGGTGGGGGGTGGGGGGGTGTGGTTTTTTGGGTGGGGGGGGGGGGTATAAATTATGACAAAATTAGAAACTAGGAAACTATATACTAGTGACTTGGCATGAATGAACCACATGGATATGCAATACAAAAGCAAGGCAGAGAAGACAAAAGACAGTGCTATTAGTTTTTTAATTTTTCATTTACTTTCACAATGACTCACAGTGAGATGCAGAGTCACAAAATTGTTCGTGATTGGGTTTCAGTCACACAATGTTCAATATGACGGTATGACAATAATATGCTATATGGCAATAAGCATGTATCATATTATCCAGCATGTCATAACTCCAGTAGGACAATAATCATTGGAAATGATCACTCTTGGCAAGAACGGAAAGTAGATAAAGGTATAGAAATGATTGGCATTCAATGTCTGTATTGCCCAAAAGGAAGCAAGGGTGGGAGAGAATAAAAAGTGTGTGCCGTAGGGCAGATAGGGGTTGGGAGGCAGAAGAACTGAGGACATTGGTGGTGGGAAATGCACACTGATAAAAGGATGGGTGTTGGAACAGAGTTCATTTTAATAGATCCATTCATAAACTCATAAAATGAATTAAACAAGTAGTATAGAGTTTTGTACTTTTTTAGTAATTATAAAATTTTTTTTTTTTCCGGCTGCTCCGGGGTTCCGCGGCCGGTGCTGCTCGGTGGGGGGGGGGGGGTGGGGGGGGGGGGGGGGGGGGGGGGGGGGGCGGGGGAAGCGCCCCGCTGGGCTTCGCTCCGCCCGTTTATAATTAATGGGCATCTAATAGGACACTGTTATATATTGTGTCATCTTTTCTACAAGATACAAAGATTATCAATAAAAGAACATTTCTTTGAGTTGCTATGGAAACGATCTATTTGCATTTATTCCCAGTTTTACAACTCAAATACTACGTGCCCTGGTTATTCTATGTTTTAGTCAATAGAAATAGAATGAGATGAGAAAGACAAAGTCACAAATCCCCTAGATTCAGAATGTCTCCCTGAAGGGACGAGTCTGGGTCCTGGCATTATCCAATAGAATTTCCTGCAAGAGAAGCCATTTTCTCTATCTGGATTCTCCAGTACAAAACCTTCAGCAAGATGCAGCTACTAAACACGTACAGTGTAGAGGAATAAGTGCATTTGCTACTTTATTGAATTTTATGTTTTTTATCTAAGGTAGAGGCAGCTCTTAATACATGCCCAAAACTCCAGGTAAGGACATTCAATGTACTTTTGTAGTATTACTCCATCCTTGAAAATCTTTCCTTAAACCTCACTTTTGTGGTCATGAAGAGTTCGCAAAGATTATTATTGATGAAAAATATCAGGTCTCATTAGAATTGGTCTGTTTACTTACATTGCTGTAGCAAAAGTTGAATAACTGTGTGTCTCCTTGTCTCACTTTTGAATCTATAGGTCTACCATATTGAACAATTTACTAATATAAAAAATTACGTTACGTGCAGAAGTTTTTATATAATATTCAGATTAGATTTTTGGAAATTTAATATTTGCTTTTTGCAAGTAGAAGTGTTCAGTAAATTTTATCTGTAATATGTAAAAATTAGATTAAAGTATTTCTTCTTAGTTTTCAAAATGTATTATCATTGCCAGCATGACTGGAGGTCACTTTACGTACTTTATGTTCTGAGATTATATCTTGCAAATAAGGTTGCAGTTTTATCTCAATGCCCTTCCTACAATGAAATTTCTATGCACTGACTGCATATAGAGAACTGACTAATATTTCTTGATTAACCACTGAGTCTCTATCAAAGCCCTTAAATGTGGAACTGCACATATACCTTGATTGTGCACAATTGATTTGTTTGAATTTTTCCTCACACAAAAGACTGATTTAGGTATTGATGATAATTATACTGCTGTCAAAATTAATTCAATTTATATGAGTTTCTGAATTGAGGTATGGATATCAAATACAATTTAAGAATTTTAATATTTCAATTTAAAAAAAGATGAAATCAAATATCAGAGATAGATTCATGAGACATGAAAAGGATATCTTTATCAATTTACAGAAAATATGAAATCAAATGTCAGAGATATATAAGATGTGAAAAGGATTTCTCTAATGCCCCATTGTTTTCTTAGTTCTCTATTTTGGATTTTCTCTGCTTTGGTGGTAGAATCCAACAATTCTGAGCTCAGTATAATCTCTGGATTTCCTTGGGCTCAGGGACATTAAAGTGGCCTCACCACACCTTAAGCTTTAAAACATTATCAAAACATTACCACATTGCATTTTATGGATATAACTATAGGACATCAATAATAAAATGTGTAGTCACAGTGGCCACTCTGTTACATGTCAGCAATTTCTTATACAAAGAGCTCAATGTCCTGATTTTTCAACTGAAATATTGAACAATTCTCATGAACTTTCTTCTAAGAAAATATTTCTTGACCATAACCAGCAAACTAGGTATAATAACACAAAATTAACTACTAAGTATCTGCTTAGAATTGACTCAAGCAGAAGTAGCAAAAAATTTGAAACAATTTGTTGTCTGTGGTTGCAATTGTGGTGGGTTTAGGATTGAATATTTCACATTTATAAGAGATCAATATAAACATCTTTGTTAAGAACTGAGTAGAAATTCACTCTGTTTAATGAGTTCAAAAGTGAACTCAATAACAAGGATCGTCCAATTTACATGTGACAACCCATTTAAAAGTTTATAACTTGAACAATAGCAATCTGAGATCACTGTATCACTGTATCACTGTCTTCCGTTCATCATCGATTTGCTCGAGCAGGCACCAGTAACATCTCCATATGACCAGTCTCATGCAAGTAGAGCCTGAGGGCACCTGCTTGCTCCAGGAACATAAAGAGCCTCAAACCATTCCATCAGGTCATGGGAATGAGGTCTATAATTGTTACTGGTATCCGGCATATCAAATACGACACAGGTAGCTTGCCAGGCTCTGCCGTGTGGGTAGCATACTCTTGTAATCATCTCAAAATCCAGCATTTATTAATAAACTGCACAGTCACTCGAGGTGAGCTGTGATCATTTCTTCTCCTGGGTGGATTTTGAAGACAGGGGATTCCGGATGTGGAAAATGGTGGCCCTCATGGAGTGGGGGGGTCTTCTTGCGAGGCTCTGCTGGGGTGGCAGGCCAGGGATAGGAGCCACCATTCCTCCCTGGCACCTCGTGATCAGCTGGGCATAGGGAGAGCCAGTAGCAGCTCTGCCCCATGTCTGTCACTCGATCAGCATACCTGGGCCGGATTAAAAAAGACTGCAGCAGGGTGGATCTCGATGAGCTGGGCTGTGATAGGCTGGTCTGCTGGGTGGAGTTCTGACCAAGGGGAAGTCCGGATGTGGGAAATGGAGGCCCTTATGGAGTGGGGCTGTCTGCCATTCTGAGATGTATTTTGTAATAAGCAATATAATTAGTCCTGCTAAGGGAGTAGGCAAGGGGTTAGGGGAGGTAAAAACAAGGGTTTTTTAGTGGTGGTAAGGGCACATGTGGTGGGACTGATGTTGGAATATCTTTGATTGAAACAACAGTACTATGAACAACTTTGTAAATCACAATGTTTAAATATAATTTAAAAATTCTTATAATAATTCACTTGATTACTTGATCACTTGACATCACATTATTCGTTGATTTGCTTGAGTGGGAGCCAGTAACATTTCCATTTGACCTTATAATATGCAAGAGTTATTACATAAGAATTATTACAAAAGCCAGGGGTTGCACAGCATTAGGCACTTGACCTGCACTTCTGAAGCTCAATCTGATTTCAGATCACCACAAAGCTATTAATCAATCCTCATAGGCGAGATATTAGATGAAGAGACATGGACTAAATATCTGCTATGACTAAACAGCAAAATTTGGTATATAAAACAGATATGATTTAGTGAGAACAGGTAAAGATACTATTATCTTTTAAGAATAGGTAAAAATAATATTTAGTATAGAAGAATTGCCATATCAAAAATTTGATCTTTAATAATAAAAAATTGTCCATTTAGGAGGTGGTTTTGCTTCTAATATAATGAATCTCAAACTCCTAAAAGCACATGCAGAAGAGACACATTAAATCTTTTTCCTTTAAAGCTCCATCTTATGTTTTGCTTATAACAAGACCCAAAGTCTATTCAGTCTAGTTAGTGATTCATTTAGTAAAAAAAAGTTTGCCTTCTACAGTCTCGCTAGTTACTATGGGAACCAGAGCAATGCAGCAAGCAATAGGGCTGTGTGTTCAGTAACGCGGTTGGAGGTCACCTGGTCTACTGACACAGATTCCTCTGTCCCTCCAGTATCTCGTCTCTCCAGACCCAGAGTTGGAAGCCCAGCATTCTCTTTGGCCACAAGAGTAACACAACAATGGGAACAGAGTCATGAAAGGAATGGTTGGTGCCTGTTCTTGGCCAGCTGCCTCATCTTCCCATTATTCACTAAGAAAGAATTCGTTCTCCACTGGTTTCAACTGCCTGTTTGGATTTTCATTCTATGTCATTGAATCTTCCCTGAATTGAGTGTCAGTTGCAACTGGAAGAAGTGAGAATATATGTCCTGAAGAACTTGCTTTCATAGGCTGCAAATCCAACCATTATTTTACAGTCACAAAACATGTGGTCCAACTTGTTGCCTTCACTATTTTGGAAAGAAGTCAGTTCCCAAGACTGTGATACTACAGAGAATGTAGTGAAAATTCAAAATGTTAGTATGGACTTTTCTTCATGAATAAATCAGCAGAACACTATCAGGAAAGATAAATTAGGGCTGGAGTCTCAGCATATTCCAAAACAGAAGGAAATGCCACTACGCTTAGAGTAAGTTCTCTGTGTCTCACTTAATAAGGTGTCAGCAAGTGAGTGTGTAGTTTGGAACAGTTTCAAGGTTACAATAAAGTGGCTGGTGACCAAGGGGCTACATGTCCAACTCACACCCAATGCCTTGCAAGCACAAAGCTGAGAGTTCAATCCTTTGCACACCATATGAGCATGCAAATCCTGGCAACTTGGCTTTCTATCACTTGATCACTTGACTTCCCGTTGATCATCGATTTGCTTGTGTGGGACCAGTAACATCTCAATATGTTCTGTCACATGCTAGATAGCCCAAGGGCATCTGCCCGCTCCAAGAACATAAGAAGCCTCAAAACCATTCCATCAGTCATGGGAATGAGGTCTATAATTGTTACTGGTATTTGGCATATCAGAGACTCTCACACATGGGGCAGAGCTGTTCCTTGCTCTCCCTGCGCACAGCCGTTCATGAGGCAGTCGGGAGGCATGGCGGGTTCTAGCCTGGCCCACCACCTCGGCAGAGCCTCACAACAAGCCAGACCACCCCCTCCTCACTCCACGGGTGCCGCCATTTTCCACTTCTGGACTCATCAGAACTCCACCCAGCAGACCAGACCATCACAGCCGGCTCAGCGGCGCAAGCAGCCGCGCGGTTCATCAATAAATGCTTTATTTGGAGGTGTTTAAAAGAGTTTGCCTACCACTCAACAAGCCTGGCAAGCTTCTCGTGTTGTATATGATATGCCAAATTCCAGTAACAATTATATTAGGTCATTCCCATGACCTAATATAATGGTTTGAGGCTCTTTATGTTCCTGTAGCAAGCCGATGCCCCTGGCTCTACTGGCATGAGACAGGACATATGGAGATATTACTGGTGCCCGCTCTAGCAAATAGATGATCAACGGGAAGATCGTGATCGTGATCATGATTTGGCATATCAAATATGACACGGGTATCTTGCCAGGCTCTGGCGTGTCGGTGGGATACTCTAGTAGTCAACTCTAATCATTCCTGGTTAATGTCACATGTCAAATGAGTTTGTACTAGTCAGATGATGTCAGTCCTACAGTTTAAAGGTGGTGACCCCATCAGTGAGCACCTTCACTAGTAGATGTGCTGGTATCATGATCAGGAAGTGTGACATCTGGTGAAAGATAGCAAAGATCCCAAGAAGCACAGGCACCAGTGCTACGCCCTAATATGAGGATTTCTCCTGGTCCTTGCAAAAAACAAAGAAAAGAGTGGGGGCAAGATAAATAAATACAAATCGTTGAAAATGTCTAGTGGCTTCTATGCTATTTACCGGACCAGTTATGGATAGTGGCTGTGAATCTGGAGCTTGTGAAACTCATCTGGCTGCCTTGAGCTATTGAGAGAAAGGAAGAACTGACAAGGTGGTTTGTGTGTCAGCTACATTCGAACAAAGATGAGCTAGGAGCCAATGTGCAGTGAGTACATGTTTGGAACTTTGAGTGGCTAATATTGAAGCCAGGGCAGAGAGGTGAGGCAGAATGAGAATCCAGTGTTTTGTGTTCAAACATTGCTTTGAATGTCAAGACCGAAATAGCTGAGAATTAGCCCAACATATGGCCTTTCTCTGCACTGGTTTTGTCTGACTGCTCAGGTTGTATGCATGTGAATCCGTGAATCTCTCCCTGAATATGATTATGCCTTTATAGGAGGATCCAGAGCTGAAAAAAGCTGAATACTGGGTAAGTATGTGTTGATGTTGAGAATTGGAAACAAGTAAACGCTGTGGCAAACTTTCCTATGGTCTATCAGTTGGTTAAACATACCTAATTGTATTTTAAAAAGTAATTCTTTTCCTGATTATGACTCTTTGCAAAATTATAGTTTCCATGACTACTTTTTGATATTTCCTCTGAATATAAAAGGAAGTATGCCTGTGTATTGCCCTATAGGATGCTACAACTGATTTTTAGTAAGCAATAAAAATTATTCCAGAGTTTCAGTGGCCTTTGGACAGAGTGGAAGAGCAATTTTATGAGAAAGCACTGAAGAACACTTTTAAGTTGGTTATAAAATTATCTAACTTAAAACTGCTCTGGGGAATACATATGGTTAATTTGCTGCCGTTTCCCAGTATTTGTATATTTTAATGCACCTGAAATTCACCCTTCTCCTGTTTCTCAAAACAGCAACAAAGCATTAAATAGCAATGCTGTCAATCACAGCCAAGTTTTAAAACATGGCCACTGAGCCTCAGGCCCCAGTAACTGAAATAATTTCCAGAGATAAAATAATTTGGTACTGTCAAGTATGTCAAATTTTCTTCCATAACCTCTGAGATAAAAAAAAATCAAATACCAAAAAAATATTCCTAAGTTTCAATCTACAAATCAGTCTAGATAAATTTTGGAAGAAATGAAGCTTGGCTGCTCTAATCCGTGACTGAATAAAATGAATATTGAGACAGAGATATGGTCCCATGAATGAACTGATATTGCCCTCAAATTAGACATGGGAGTATGTGAGCGTCACAAGTCACTAAGCAATATGAGAGGGAACCTTCCGCCCGAGATTCTGCAGGTATGTGCTCTCCAGCCATTGAAAGCCATCCTTAGGAATTTAATAAAGGGAGCGAACAGTCAGTCCATTGTGGAAGCTGATGGCCGAAAGTGATATGTACATTCGCCCTCTGCCCTGTTGATTTTCACGATAATGGAAAACACATATAAAGACTGTCTCAGGGCCAAGGCCACACACAGCTGTCACGCTGTCAGCTGTGGTGTGGATGGCCCTGCTGTTGTGACTTGTGGAGGCTAAACTTATATTTGTTTCTGGGCAGGGATTACTAAGAATTCCCACACCTATTTCATATCACAGGTGATTTAAGAAGCTCAAAGAAGAGTACAGACACAAACTTTGGAAGCAAGCATTGTTAATTAATTTAGAATAATTATATATACTATGTACTTAAAAGAATTAGCTGCCTTCCCCCCATAATGCTTGTACTATGTTAGGAAAAATGGGTTCAAGTAAGTCAAAGTGTGTGAGAGAGCATATATGATTGTACACAAAACAAGAAATGCTGTAGCAGATACGCAAAAAATAACTATTAGAGTATTTTGACCAGAGTAGAAAATCATTATAAAATCATTAAAATTCAGGTCATTTCTTAGCCAATACCTCTATAATAAAAGATTTGTAAGGAGAGAAAGATAAATGAAAATCTATGAAAATGTGTACTTGGACAATCACTATCACTATCTTCTCTATCTTCCCGTTGATCATCTATTTGCTAGAGCGGGCACCAGTAATACCTCCATATGTCCTGTCTCATGCTAGTAGAACCCAAAGGCATCTGCTTGCTCTAGGAACATAAAGAGCCTCAAACCATTATATTAGGTTTTGGGAATGACCTAATATAAATGTTACTGGTATTTGGCATATCAAATACAATGCAAGCAGCTTGCCAGGCTTGCCGTGTGGGTGGCAAACTCTTGTAGTCACCACTTGGACAATACTCAGGAAAATTTAATAAATGCCTGAGTTTACTATGAATTTAGGATTAAGTCCTTTCTCAGGACCAGAAAGATAACTCAAAGAACGTAAGTGCATTGGGGCCGGATAGATAGTGCAGCGGGTAAGGAGTTTGCCTTGCATGTAGCCAACCTGGGTTCAATCCCCGGCATCCCATATGATCCCCCAGCACCACCAGGAGTAATTCCTGAGTGCAGTGCCAGGAGTAACCCCTGAGCATCGCTGGGTGTGACCCAAAAAGAAAACAAAAGAATGTAAGTGCATTTAATAAAGGTAATGAACAGTCAGCCCGTTGTGGAAGCTGATGGCTGAGTGATATGTACGTTCACCCTCTACCCTCTTGATTTTCATAATAATGGAAAAAATATTTAAAGACTGTGCCAGGTCCCACAGCTGTCACTCGGTGTGTGAGCTTACTGGGTTCAATTCCCAGGAATGTGCTGTGCCCCAGCGCTATCAGGAGTGACCCTGAGCACTGAGCATAGAGTAGCCCCCAAGAACTTCCAGATATATTCCCACCACCAAAAAGATACAGTTTTTGCACTTTCAAATGCCCCTCATGAAAGGGTGATTCTGAAAATGACTGTGTCCTTAACGTCCAAAGCTAAAGTAGCGTTTAATGAATTCATTAGTAAGTTCACGTCGGAAACAACAGACCCATTTTCCTCTTCCTGTAGATTCAAGGTTTAAGGTCTTTAGCTAGCAATTGCTCATTAAGAACACATTCATATTATTTGCAGGAATTCCATCTAAATGTTTAGTGTTACAGAGGAGCTGACAGTAATAGGAATTCCTCTCCCAAAGGGCAAGCAATTCACTGCTGCCAGGAAAATATCATTTGAATCTGCTCCTCAAAAATCAAGAGTTAAATTCAATATCAAAACTCAGAAAACTTGTCTGCTAAAGGATGGTTGAAACTGCTGAGCATTCAGTATTTATTTTTTCCTAAAGAGGGTGGAGATTTTTGTCAGGAATCTTTGTTCCCAGCCACAATACAGATATAATCCAATGGCTCATCAGTGAGTGAATTTAGTGATCATCCCCTTGTCCAACCTCCTACAACTATGCTTTGTCAGCATTTCCTACACGATCTACTCTTGCCAGAGTACTCAGTGGCGGGGTACTTGCTATGCATATTGGAGACTTAGGTTCAACACCAGCACTATGTATTGCTCCCTGAGCATCAGTGACCCCTGAGCACTGAGACAAGAGTAGCCTGGGAATGCCACAGTGTGGCCCAAACACATTCCCATCAAAAATAAGTAAATAAATAAGTAAATAAATAAATAAACAGATAGATAGATAACAGCTGTCATTTATGGACGGTGCAGGTAAGATGTTTTGGGGACATGATCCTGTCATTTTCCAACGTGGTGGCTTGTTATCAGTAAAGCTCTTTCTCATCCTATTACTGAGTCACTCGAATAGCTTGGCATTGAGGGTCAGTGGCTTCTGGACCTTGGTGTTTACAATTAGAATCGATGGACTGGGTACAATTCCTGTCTAGAACAATAGGCCATAGAAAATGCATTTCCATAAATTTAGTACAACAGTGTCATCAAATTCTCTGTTTTTAGGCAAATATATTAATTATTATTCTGCATAAAACTCCATCATTGGGAGTAGCAGTTCAATTCTCCCTTTCATTTGCTTAATTTTACTTCAAAATGGCAAGATTAAATAGAAAAATTATAGTCAAGAATAAATATTATTGTACTTTATTCATATGGAAGATGCAGGTTTTATCAAAATCCAGAGGGACAAATGACCAGTTTCAGGGTATACATGTAATATTTCAGGGCATACATGTAATATTTCAGGGTATACATGTAATATTTCAGGGCATACATGTAATATTTCAGGGTATACATGTAATATTTCAGGGCATACATGTAATATTTCAGGGGATACATGTATTTTTTGATGTCAGTGTATGGAAGAAAAAACCATATTTATTAGAATTTTTGTTTTTCTCTGTTATGCTCTGATGTGACCATCGATAAGCATTATTCACCACTATTAGTCAGCATTATTATCGCTTCAGATGCTTTTAAGAGAAGCATTGGTTTCTGGGCTCAAGGCACTTAAGCTTTAGTTAGGTAAATTAGAATCAAACAGTACTAGTGTAAAATTAAGCAGAAGTTTGAGAAGAATGTAAAGAATATGTAATTTAGAAGTAGATAATTTTAGATATTATTTTATGCTAAACAGCTTAAAGGACATTTTCAAACATTCCAGAAACCCATGATATAAGGGAGCAATTATTCCAGTGTATATTATTCCAGTGTCACAGACATACCTGCAAGCACATATATGTGTCTGTGTCGAGGCTGGATTTTGGAAATGCGTAGCTGTGGCAGTTTGGCACGATAGAGAGCTCAGTGCCGGGTGGAGGAAACAAGCGTTAAAGCTGAGTCTGCAGAAAGGGTGGGTGAATCTGGAAATTTAAGAAAAAATATGACAGCTTGATATAATTTGATTCATACTTATAGAGGCCATGCATTTAGAAGCCAAATTTAAATCTCGATGATTATATTTCCGAAAGGTTGAAACAGGGAGTCACTTGCACCTTAGTCCATGGGGATAAATGCTCCAGATTCCGGGATTAAGGGGCCAGGGCGCAGAAATCCTGGAGCCGAGCAGAAGTTTAGGAGCCTGGTCATAGTAGCTCAGCATCTCGAAAGAACAAATACTTAGAGACAAAGTTGTATAACCAGAGGTCCGGTATTAAGTCTGTGCATGAGAAGACACACACACACACACACACACACACACACACACAAATGCTTACATACATATACACTCACTCATACACATGCACATTCACACACATACATGCTCACACACATATACACTCATACACAAGCACATTCTCACACAAACACACACTCACACATACACACACTCACACATACACACACATACAACTGGCCTCTACATCTACTTTCTCTCTCTTTGGGGACACACCTGGCAGTGCCTACGGCCTATTGTTGGCTGTGCTCACAGGACCATGCAGTACTCTGCGGCCTTCATCTACTGGTATTTATATGTGTTCATCATACAGGATGTGAGCATAAATCCAGTCATATAAGAAAACATGCTTGTAAGTCAAAAAGAGCTATGTGTGACTGCTATATCTTTGTTATTTGGTTGGTCTTAGTAATATCTGCAGTCATCAGTTTCTTTGCTCTAGTAACATGATTATACTTTTTGCAGGGGGTTGCTATTACGTTTAAGAAAATTCACACATATGAACAATTCCCATGTTGCTTGAGTGCGGAAAATAGGGCAGCTTCAGCGTTCCCTTCTTTTAAATGGACATTTTTGCTGATCATTCCTGGAGCTTCCCACCTGCTCTCACTGAGAAACAACCCTTCTACTTAGACTCTGAGATCTAGAATTTGACTTTCACCCCTCTTTCCCCTTTAGCTAGAGGGACCTGGAGCTAAAGAAGCCACACTCACAGAACCAAGTACTCAAGTTCCCAGGAGTCTCACTTTGCCAGGAAGATAAAGTCTGAACTTTCCACCAGAGTTGAAAGGACCTTAAATAGCAAATGTTTTCTCCCTCTGTGAATGTGTCTCTTCTCTCCCTCACTATTAACGACACACCAAGTTCCTGTAAGCCTAGAATTTAAAGTCTCACTTGATTCTCACTGGGCTCCATTCTCCACAGATAGGTTTAATGTATTATTTTCTCTCTCTGCCTCTCCCTTCTCTACTCCCTCTTTTCTTTCTCCCTATCCTTTCTTCCCCCTTCTCTTCCTATTCTTCCTCCTCCAACTCTTGGTCTTTTTCTTCTTTTGTTTCCCCACCCACTTCCTCATGTTGCTCCTTATGTGAATTCAAATACTCCACTCTTACTTTTCCAATGGCTAACTACTTTGCTGACAGATCCTAAATATTCTCTATCTCAATTTTATTAAATTGTATCCATTCGTTGCTATTTGAAATTATGATAATTCCATAATTATCCATTCTCCCTATTCGAAATTATGATGATTTTCTATTGGCCGTCTGTGATCACAATAGAGCATAGCCCCTAGGAGCACAAAGAAAATTATCTTTTGTGTCTTGAATATGTTATTTTCTCTTGTAGCAAAAAGAAGTTCGTGGGTCACTGTAAGCACTCAGTAAATATCTGATGTGTGAACTAATAAAATTTGAAAATATCACAGCAATGTAATGAGTTTGCTTATATTTTGTATAAATATTATGTAATGATATAACCAGATGGTTCTTCAGAGATCATTCACTCTCTGCCTCGTTTAAAAAAAAATCATGTAGCTGTGCCAGAAATTAAGAACATAACCTAAGAGACCTTATTTTGAAGTAAAATAAAAATTTGTCTTACTGAGTCCCAAATTTAAGTCTAAGCAACTTTTTCTAAAATCATGTGACTGCATTTTCTATTATAACTCCCAAACAACCCCACAGGTTTTATTAAAATTACATTTAAATATAGAGAGCAAATGTATCAGTGAATTTTCTGAAAACTAATCATAATTATGTGCAATTGGCAGATTCAGAATTTTAGTTCTCATCACCTTGATTTTAGAATCAGTGTGTGAAGAAATACTCAGAACTAAAGAAAAAAGTAAAACCAAGGGAGAACTTGGTTTTGGGCTATTTATGGACAAAAACTAAAAAAAAATCAGAACATTTCTATAAGCAACCTGACATGCCAGAACATGGCACATTAAACTACATTGTCTATAATTTATTATAGATATTTTTTGCATATTAGTGGCATTTTTCTCTTCTCTGTTTAAACTTTTGTTCTATATTTCATTATAATTGCACACAGATTTCTATCTGGCCTTTTTACTTTGTTTTGATTTGGGGTAGTACCCAGCTGTCTTCAGTACTTAGCCCTGCACGGCTTTCAGAGATCACTCCTGGAGATGCCTGTGGAGCATACATGGTATCGGGGACCTATCGAAGTTGGCCGTGTGCAAGACAAATGCCTAATCCATTGTAATATCACCGCTCCAAAATATAGCTGTCATGGAAGATAGCTTGGTCACATGTGAGTAATGTCCCGAAAGTCATTGATTATTAGTTAGGTAATGCAAAGATAATTTGATAATTTTGTTTTTATGTATTTCATGCAAAAATAGAACTGTACATTTCTTTAAACTGAATGTTGAGCATTAGTGCTACAGCCAACCTCTTTGTCTTAAGTGTATAGACATCCACTCTACTGTGTGCCGTGTGGGCTGGAGTATAGTGAATAGGGTGTTTGCCTTGTTTGTGGCCATCCCAGGGTTCAATACCCAGCGCCCTATTAGGTCCCCCAACTGCCAGCAGGAAGAACCCTTGAGCTTTACCAGGTGTAAACAAAAAACAAAAAATAATAAAAATAGATTAAAATGTGCATTGTTTTATTGATCTATGAGAGTTGTATGCCTGCAATGCATTTCCCAAAAATTCTTGCAAACCTTTCACAACCTGAATTTGTGTATGCATTTTCTATCTTACTTCATTTAATTATCCTGTGCAAAAAATAAACATGAAAGCATTAGTATCTCAATTTCACAACCAACACTTATCTCCACTATTTATTTATTTGTTTGTTGATCTATTTATTCATTGTTTTGCTTTTTTTGGGTCACACCCGGTGATGCTCAGGAGTTACTCCTAACTCTGCACTCAGGAATTGTTCCTAGTGATGCTCAGGGGACCATATGGGATGCTGGGAATCGGACCCAGGTAGGCCATATGCAAGGCAAACAAGCTAACCATTGAGCTAACACAGTGGCCCCTCCATTCACTGTAGTCAGGCTCTGTCCTCATCTGGGAGGTCATCTTTGTTTAATTTTTGATGACACGACTTCATACAAAAATAACTATTAATATGTTTCATTAATAAGTATTAATATAAGTATTAATATGTTTCATCTTGTTTCATTGTCATCATTCTTCTTTCTTCCATTCCTCCCTTTCATTTCCCTTCTCTTCCTTTCTTACTTTTCCTCCCTTCTCATCCTCTTCCCCTTCATTTTTCCTTCAATTGTCATTCAATATTTCTACAAGTATTTCTGTCCTTCTGCTTGACGCTCATTAATCTAGATGTTCAAATGATATCAAATAACAAAACGACTTTCACTTTCAGAGCTTTATTTAATTTCATGAAGCTAAAATGGTAAAGAACATGATAATCTTAATGAAATACTCAAGTAGTCAGCTCAGATACCTCATTAGAGAAAGGAAAAGTACTTTGGTTTTGGTTTTGGTTGGAGTTTCATATAACAGGCTCTAGGAAAAGTATAAAAATTTACAGGTGAACAAATATAAAGGACTTCAAAAATTCTAAGAAAATTTGTGTTTTTATGTCAGTAGATAAATATAGAAACATGTATGTTTTCTTACTTTTAAATAAGGGATTGTCATATCTAATGTAATTTGAAATAAACAACTAAGATACTATGCTCAGAATAAACTTTCTGAATTAAATGTTGAATCAGTATAACCAGCTAGGAGATATTTGAGTAATTTTAAATAAAAATTTAGTTGGACCAAGAGACTGATGGAATAATTAAATAAGAAATGATCATGATTGCTATACTTGTTGTAACATATAAAGACTGTTTCTTTTCTTAATATATCCATGCTTTTTAATTTAACATCTTGAAATTTTTTAGTACTTGCAATGCAATTATTTATGAACCAAGCTAGCATAAGCTATCTTCTAAATAGACCTCATATGCAAAGGCAATGTTTCCAACCTTCTTGTTCTTTTTTATAAATTAGCATCCTTACAGTCATTTTCAATGATAAAAGGCAAATTGAAGGCATTGTTTAAATTGAGACACATAGGCTCAAATCCCTTCTAATATTTTTAGCACAATAATATTTATCTGAAAAACACAAAACTTAAATACAATGAATAGAATAATCATTCTGTTTTAAATGCTGTTCACTAAATTCTGCCTGTATTTTATGATAAACACCAGTTTTCAGCTTAAGACCCAAATCAGGCAATTTGACATATTTTAACACTGTAGATTTAAACAAATGGACAAAGAAAATCTTTCCAAAGCAGACCAGTGAATCTGACAGCTCCCATCCACCATCCCACTCATGATAATTTGGATAATATTGTTGCTTGTCTGTTAGAAATACCTTTTAAAAAATAAGCACCTGTGCCAGCACCAAAGAATTTTGTTTAGCCAAGTGTTAAATTAGCATATTGATGATCACAGGAGACAGATATCAAATGTCATGAACTATCTGAAAAGAAGAAACAAAAGTCCACCATGCACCTCTTCCTTTGTTTTGTGACTGATAATATTTTATCACAAACAGCAGCCAAGCAATTTGCATAAGTCATTGAATTCTATGCAGACATGAGAATTAGTAATTAAATACAAAATTGAATTGTGAAATTTTTAGTGATGCATTTACTAAAGAAATAGAACCCAGGAAACAATTCACTTTGCTTGAATTTCATCACAAATTTTCTTTCTTTGTTATGCTTTCAGATATAGATGAAGTTAATTGTGCAAAAGGCTTTTGCAAATATATGACAGATTTGACTAAATAGTTAGAATATATAAGGCATATAGAATATCACATATGATATATGTCTGAATGATAATGGTAGATATGTTTATTGCAATGAATTTTAATTAAATAATTAAACTTTTCATGTTATTTTGAAATATACAATGCAAGTGATTTTAATATTTTCTATAAGTTTTTTTTTTTTTTGCTTTTTGGGTCACACCCGGCAATGCTCAGGGGTTTCTCTTGGCTCTGCACTCAGGAATTGCTCCTGGCATTGTTCGGGGACCATATGGGATGCCAGGGATCGAACCTGGGCTGACATGGACCGACCGCGTGCAAGGCAAACACCCTACCCGCTGGGCTATCACTCCGGCCCTCTATAAGTTTTTAGAGTATGCGCTTATTTAATTTTTATAAACATTTTGGTTTTTTAGAAGTCCAGTTTTAAAGGCCCTTCTTATACAGACGTTTTCAAGTTTCCCATGGAAACTATATACCAACAAAAAGTCTTCCACGCCCATTTAAAATAAAGTAGCAGGGGATGGAGTGATAATACAGCGGGTAGGGTATTTGCCTTGTACGTGGCTGACCCGAGTTCAATTCCTGGCATCCCATAGGGTCCCCCAAGCACCTCCAGGAGTAATTCCTGAGTGAAGAGCCATGAGTAACCCTTGAGCATTGCCAGGTGTGACCCCAAAAAAGCAAATAAATAAACAAATGAATGAATGATATTTACACATTTTCAATATTACATACTTATGAAACATATTATCATGTATTATAATTTTAAAATACTAACAAAAAAGATATAAAGGCCACATTACCTTATACATAGTTATTGAAAGGCAGGCTCTCCTAGAAATACTTTCAAATAATGCTAATATGAACTAATTTCTATGCCTATGTAAATATTCCTATGAATATTTTATACACTTCTTTTTTTTTGCAAATGCTGAAGATCAACTTTGGGTCTGTGGAGAAAGCTTGATATTCAGGAGCACAGGCCTGGGGATTCCCCACCGTTCCATGCATTGTCTTTGCAACATTAGTGGGGGTGACTGGGCCTTCCAGCTGAGCAGCAAGCACTGTCGCTAAAGCATTAATTCATTCATCCAGCTTCATGGGTCACTTACAGCTAGAATTGGCTCCTACTCCACCTAAACGATACTCTGGAGCCACACCATTGCAAATTAAAAAAAAAATTTCTTTCTAACACACACCAACACACATATGTATTATGTCACTTGATCACTTGACCACTTGACATCCCGTTTTTCATCGATTTGCTCAAGCAGGTGCCAGTAATATTTCCATTTGACCCTATAGTGTGCCAGTGTAGCCCAATGGTATCTGGTTGCTTCAGAAATACAAAAGAGCCTCAAACTGTTCGTTCAGGGTCTTGACGAAGAAGTCTGACCATCTTGTAGGTGGGCGGCCTCGTGATCTTTTGACATCCCTTGGGATCCAGCGGTAACGACTCTAGTCCAGCGGTTGTCTCCAAATCGCATTACATGTCCAGCCCATCTGATTTTCGATGCCTTGGCAAACGAGACAGCATCCCTGATTCAGGAATAGCAACGGAGGTCGGAACTCCGGATTCCTTCTCTCACTTGAGTGAGGCGTGATATTCCAAGCATAGCTCTTTCGATTCCTCATGGGAGACCCGAATAGCATTCTCATCCTGCTTTCGTAGGGCCCAGGTCTCTGAGGCATTGTTAATGCAGGGAGAATGGTGGTATATATAATATATGTATTATATATACACACATATATCTTATGTGCTATGCATGTTAAATGTGATGCATGTTATATATGAACATATATACTTATGTTCTATATAATATATGATATATATTAGAATATAAGCATATGCATATATACATATATGTATGTACATATACATGTATATATGATATATTCTGGGTGACACACCCAGAGGTGCTCAGAGCTTGCTCCTGTCTCTGCTCTCAGCAATTAATCCTGTAGGGCCCTCAAGGGTGTGGTACCTGGGTATGAATTTGAATCAGCCACATACAACACCCTGTCCACTATACTATACTTTGTCCCTACTATCATATATTTTAAATTAGCTATCCACATTCAGTAGTATTTAAAAGTACTTACTGTAAAATTAAGTATATATATATATATATATATATATATATATATATATATATATATGATATGCATGCCTGCCCCTTGAGGTGTTGCAGGTGTGGCTGCAGTGCCTGGCTGCATCAGCAGGTGGCAAACAGGAGACAGGCTTGTTACACCCAGAACTCTGCCCCGTGGACCCGGGATGGTTGATGGTCTGACATAGAAAAAGATTGGCCTCCTGGGATAAACCCAGAGCCATGGCAAAGTCTGGCAAGCTACCTGTGGTGTATTCAATAAGTAAAAACAGTAGCAAAATGGACCATATTCCCAATGAATGGAGACATTACTGGTGCCCACTAAAGCAAATCAATAAAAAACAGGAAGACAAGTGACAAGTGATGATTGGCATTTATGCTGTTCTGCTTCCCAAAAGAAAGACATGACAGAGAACAAAAAGTGCATTTAGATATGTAGGTGGTATACCACTAATGTTAAATGCACTCTTATGTCTTTCTTTGAGAAACTCAGCAGTTTTCAAGATTCTAAATCCCTTATGTACACATACATGCAAAGATTCAGAATAAACATGTTTACCTGTAATATGTATGCATGCATATATGTACAGCTACATAGAATATATATGTAATATTGATACTCTATGTTTCTATAATATACATATATTTCCCTGGCTTTTTCTGAAAAATCATTATATGATTGCATGGGGATGAGAATTCTATCAAAGCTGGAGAATTTGTCTTCTGGCTAAGACATACACATGCTAAGACAGAACAACTTGTTATAGTAAGAACATATTGAAATCTAAGACACAGGTGGTCAGGCAGAACTTCCCTGACTTAGAAAATGTTGATTAAAAAGGTAAGAATTTGTCCCACTAGAAATCTTATCTCTCTAGACTTAAAAAATGATCCCAAGCTAAGGGCTAAAGACATTTTTCCTTAAATTGGAAATGGATTTCTGTGATAAAAGAGGACCTATTCTATCACTATGACTAATGTTCTTCCTAAAATTTTTATCAATTATAGACTGCCGGCAGGTTGCTTAGGCACACTTCATTCTTTCTATATCATTGAAGATAAAAAACGTCTACATATATTTTGCTGAATAGTATTAAACTACATTATGAATAGCTTTTAAATATGTAACTTACGGGTTGCAAAATTCTTAAACGGTCACTGCATTCTACATTCCTATGAATTTTTTTTTAGCTTTTTTGGGTCACACCCAGCAATGCTCAGGAGTTACTCCTGGTTCTTTTCTCAGGACTTACTCCTGGCAGTGCTCGGGGACCATATGAGATGCCGGGGATCGAACCTGGATAGGCCGCATGCAAAGCAAATGCCCTCCCCAATGTGCTATCGCTCCGGCCCCAACATTCCTATGAATTCTTAAGGTAGACACAAAGAGAGAGACATATGCCTAGCTTTTATAGTTTGTATCAAGTCAGAATATCCCTGAGTACAGCTGTATTTGTCATTTTTAATTATTTGCCTTTTCTGTTGAGTTTAAAAAATAGCAAATTTTCCCCACCCGGCAAAGAAAAACAATGCCTGACCAGTCTTTGCCTTTCTATCTTGGCGTAAAGAGCACAGGGCGTTAGTTAATCTATATTCATGCTCACATTCCGGTGCCTCTGAACGAGAGATTTAGGTACTGTGATAAAGGAGGGTAACCCGGATTCCTGTGTATTAACATTTTAAGATGTCAAACACAGCAACTGCATTTTATGTGTCACTACATGCATTACAAACCAAACTGGCAATGTGTCAAAAGATTCCCTATGTGTGTCCTTGAACTTCTCCAAACAAGGCCCAATGGCATCCAAAATGGTCCTGTCCACATTAAAATGCAAATAAGGCCATCATAATGGCAGCCAAGCTCATTTTATACAGGTGTTTAAATATAACAAGACCTTAAAATCAGTCCTTCAGGGATATTGCATGTACCATAGTTGCTGAATTGCATCCAGGCATAATGCTTTCTATATATGTGGTTTTATTGCCCTTGTGTGATATTTACTGACTGTCTGGAAAATATTCTGCTAAATTAAATAAGATGACATATTATCTAGACCTAAATGAGTCTATGTTTCAGCTCCTCCTCCCCACTAACCATAAGTTTTAGTAATAGGAATTTACTTGCCTTTTGATTGAACAATTATGATATTAGTCACAAAAAGCAACCTGTTTCCTGCCTGTGCACAATTTATGTTTATGCAATGAAAGATTAATATTTGGCATAATTCTTCTTGCTAAGGCGAGACGTTTTATCCCTCTTATTATCTGATTACTATTTATCTCTGATCCATATCCTATGTGGACAAACTGTGTGAGGCTCCTTGTCACGTGTCACCACCAAGGTGAAACTGTGAGTCTCCTTCTCATGTGTCACTGCCAAGGTGAATTAACTGGTCTCGTGGGGCTGTCTTAGTGCATATTCATGATGCACAGCGCATAAAGCACTTCCTGGTCTTTTAAATCAGATCCTCTACAGGCACAATAAATGTAAATTCAGTCAAGCTCAAATAAGATCTCATTTCCAATGAATGCAAGAAAAATAACTTTTCCAACCTGACTTACTTTACTATCAGTGAGAATGAATGGGCCTTATATTCTCTCTAAATAAAGGCTGGGGGAAGTTAAAGCAGAACAGAAGATGCCAAGATACAACAAGAGAGATTCATTTTCTATTATTTGATGTATCACATTGAAAACACTTATACATTTCTGGGTCTGTTACCTTATAAATGTCAAAGACAGAAAAATGGGAACTGCTTGGAGTTGTGAGCACTTTGATTTCTGAGTCTGAAGATCCACCTTCTTAGTGACTCTTCTGGGAAGCAAAACTAGAAGCAAACAAACTGCTTATTTTGATAATCTAGTCATAATGTAAATTTACAAACATAGTTACTATTTGCAAAATATTTAAAAGTTTTGTTCAAAGATTGAAAAGTGTAAAAAGTTTTATTTAAGAGTTGAAAAATAAAAGTCATCATGAGCTATCTTCTATCTGTCCAATTTAGTATAATATTTCATTTGCTTCAGTAATTTTCTGGCAGTTTCTTTAAGAAGAGATGGTTACTTTCTAATTTCCTAATCTACAGAATAATGAGAGGCATTCAGGACAATATGATCAAGACAGCTTCAGTCATGTGCTACTGCCTTGCCTTCTTTTCATTTAAAGTTCAGACTAATTTATTTCTCTTTAAGAATCATTAATTATATTAGATGATTTGTGCATTTCAAGCAGAAGGTACAAAGTCTGGTGTTGAAAGTTGGCCCCTAACAGTAGTGCCAAGTTTGGGATAGTCCTTGTGTAAAACAGTTTAGATTTTTGTCAATATAATTGAGTCAGGCAAAAATACACTAGGAAATAATAAAGTAGATTACAGAGTCAGTAAAAATTGTTCTTGGGAAAGAATAGTATAAAATATATTAGATATAGTATATATTTAATAGCGTGAGAAGCCAATCTCAAGCCCAGCTTGTCAGAGCCCCACCCTAGAGAGAAGCCTATTTCAAGTCCGGGTATGCTGGTCTCTGAGACTGAAGTCACCTGGCTTCCATGGATATGGCACTAGGAGCCCTTTCCACCATCTATGTTCCATCTGGGAGGCCTAGTGGACCCACCCACTAACTACCCCCGCTGTTGGCCATGAACCAGAGACAGATACAGCGGCAGAGGTGCTACAGGCTTTCCTGTTACATGCAGCCACTTTGTGGCTTCACACTACATCAATAAATGCAAAAACTGAGAGCCTACCTACTACTGAGAGTATCCCTGCACGGCAGAGCCTGACAAGCTCTCTGTGTAGTATTTAATGTGCCAAAATAGTAACAATAATAGATCTCATTCCCATGACCTGAATGAATGATTTGAGGCTCTTCATGTTCCTGGAGAGAACAGAGGACCTTGGGCTATACTAGTACACAATAAGGAAGAATGGAGATTTATTGGCACTGGCTCGCGCAAATCAATGAACAACGGGAAGAAAAGTGATACAAGTGACAAGTGTGATATATTTAATATGTATTAAATATATTATATGTAATCACTGTATTACTGTCTTCCCATTCATCATCGATTTGCTCGAGTGAGCACCAGTAACATCTCCATATGTTATGTCTCATGCTAGTAGATCCCAAAGGCATCTGCTTGCTCCAGGAACATAAAGAGTGTCAAACCATTACATCAGGTCATGGGAATGAGGTTTATAATTATATGTAATATGTATACAATATAGAATCTTTCAAATGGAAAGGTGTTTAGAACAGAATTGAATAGAAAATTGTCATGAGTAACGTAATACTACCATGGCTACTGCCATTTGTCATGTGTGAAAGACCCCAGCCTCTTGATGTATCTAATGGAATTTGATGTGCTTTTTAACCATCACTACTGTCTCAGCTTAAACTGGAGCTCATAGGCTGAGACCCAGGGTAGGGGAGGATTTTGTTCCCAATAAAAGGCCAACCTCTGAGCTCAGAGGCTGCTAAATAGGGCCTGCCAAGCCTATGGCACTAAAGCTTGGACAGCCCTTGTACATTTGCTTGTCTCCCTCTGTGTTTGTTTCGTTTTTCTGTGACTGGCCTCCACAGAAAGGACATCCAAGATGCCAATCTGATTTACTTCAGTTTGACATTGATGATTCACCTTCCTGTTTGAGTAATACCCCAGAACTTAATAGGGGCATATAAACCCCTCCCCAACTCAGCCATAACTGGAATGACATCCATAGACTTCACATAGAATATGGCTGTTTATATCAGTTTTATGCTATGCATATAATTCTGGTAAGACAATAATTTAAACCATGGGAAAATTTGAGGACAAGCATGCCCTGAACACTTGGGTTCCTTAAGGGTACTGTGGCTTGAAGTAGGCAGAATCACTGGGGTGCTATCAGTCCCTGAAAAGACTCCGTACTCCAGTGCTGAAGTCCCCATTCTGTCAGTTAATTTATTGAAAGCTACCCAGGTCATACCATTTAGACATTTCCATGCTATAGCAGAATTTATGCAAACCGACTTTTACTGATTTTGGTCTTTAACTTTGGCCAGATGAGTGCTAGGAATCTATATATTTAGGTGAGCAGTAGAAGTTTGAATCTGAAAGTGTGACCTTTCCAGAAAATTTCGGCACATATATGCTTACATTTTCTGGATATAGGATACCAGTTCTCAGGTGGGAGCTGGATAAGTTAAATACAGGAAGGCCCTTGTTCTGACAATAGTTCCTCAGCCAGCTGTCATTCAGAGAAAACCACTGAGATAATGATTACCCTGAAAACGAGAATAGTCAAGCATGACATGGATTATTTTCAGAATAACAGGAATGTTTCTTTGGGACCTTAAGCACTAGAGGTCGGAAGTTCAAGTTTTAGTCAACAATATTTGAATGCTGCACCTGACCTCTGGTATCAGAGGTTCAGCAGTCAGAAAGTCTCTCCACAGACAGCACCATCTATTCCCCAGACTTTCAAAAAATGCAATTTCAGTATAGGAGCTTCAGGAACAGAAAAAAAGTAAAATGAATGTAGTATTATATAGGTGAGCATATATTTGTTTTCAAAGCATATGAGAGCAACAGCCCTTTCATAATAAAACCCTGAAATCTGGGTTAACTAGGACCATGATTCCTTAATACAAAAAAGACATTTGTTGAAATGTTTTCTGCCATCTCTTCCTCAGGATGCTCTGCTTGCAATTTACCAGGAAGCTTTTCTCAGGTTCCTCTTCTATCATTTCAATTCCTCTGAAGGATTATTCTGTTAATCCAAGCTAGGTTCACCAGGTTGGGACCCTACTGCTATGCCTCTTCATTCCCTATTCCTTCCTCAAGAGAATAAATATTCTAGTCATCTTACCCCTTGGTTCTTAGCTGTTTGGGCTTAACAGTTTTTGTCAAGGATAAAAAGAACTGATCTTGGGTGGTGGGGTGGAGGGAGTGTTTTCTTGTTTTTATTTTGGAACCATGTTGGAGTACACAGCTGCCCAAAGTCTCTGCATCTTGCCTGGAGTTACCTCCTGCAGGTCACTTTTTACATAGTGGCAGGAAAACAGTTTGGATCTGTGACTCTCTCTGTGGCAGAGTATCTTACCATGTATTCTATGTTAGCTGGTATAAATATTTTCTCACATGTTCCCACAATCTTCTTGGCATTGGACAAAATTTACCAGTATTTATCTGGCTGTGTTGGCTCTCTAAATATCTTATACCCATAATTAGACTAGAGAGAATGGTGTTTGCCTCCTTGCAAGGGAGCGTGACTCTGTATATTCTAAAGACTAGTACCCAAAACAACCCTGAAGATAATGATCTTATGGGGCTTGGAGAAATATATACCGAGCTGCAGAATACTTGGTATATATATAAAATATATTTAAGTATATAAATATATATATTTATATATGTACACATACCATGGTGGATATATAAATATATATGAACATATATATGAATATGTATTTATATATATTTATATAAATATATGTATTTATCTATATACACACACATATACATATACGTGCCACTTGAACTAATTCTGAGATATATTTTATCTCAGATGCCCTTCCCTCCATCTCTACGTAGGGCCTCGAGGGAAACTTCAAAGGCAGACCTTCGAAGGCTCTGCAATATTAACATTTCAATGACATGGACCATGTGAGTTCCTTGGGGGAAGCAAACCTGAATCTGAAAGAATTGGCCTTGACTGCAACTCATTGCTGTGGGCTGAGTCAGGCCAATTGGGTTATGAAAGTAGCCGCCTTCTTTCTTCCTCTCTCTCTCTGCCTATGTTCTCTGCCTCTGCTTTCTGCAGGCTCTGCTCTTTGCCATCTTGGCTGAGAATCAAAGCCCACCACATGAAGTGGACACAGGTAGGAACTAGAACTTGGGGTTCTACAGATATTGGATCATAATGCCAGAACTTGTGTGAGTAAAAGCCTTTTGAAATTTTGCTGGATTCGCAAGTCTTTGTTTTTATCTGCTGGCTGCCAATCCCATGGAGCAGAAGAGGATCCTGTTTTGCTCCTCTATATTGTTGGGAAACTAAGCTGCACCCAGTGCAAGGCTCAGCAGCTAAGCAGTTTCTGACTGAACCACGTCTAGCAACAGTCAAGGCTTCCTCCTGTTTCCTCTCTGAGGGATCAGGGGGATATACCGGGTGTTGGTGATTGAACCTGTGTCAGTCTTCTGCAAAGTAAATGCCCTGCCCACTGCTCTCTCTCTCTTGGACCCTGATCTGTGAGATTTTTCCTTTGTTTGAACAATACCTGCCAGGTTAAGGCCTGGTTGATTATGAACATGAGTGCTTGATCAAACCCACCTCTTAGTCCCTGGCTTCCCTGTTTATGTCGTCTCTGCTTTATCGAAACTCTGAAACACCAAGATATAGGTGACTCAGTGGACTTTTTTCCATTTATATATTCAAGATTTCCCCTCAGCAACCACTCAATGATGACTGAATATATGACCTTATAATTCTCTATTTCATTTCGTGTGTAGGGCATTGTTTAACCAGACAGAGAAAAATGTATGTATGAGCTCTAAGAAAATCTATGTTCTCCACAGGAGAGTAATTTTTTTTCTT
Organism: Cryptotis parvus; assembly: GCA_021461705.1. Taxonomy (NCBI): domain Eukaryota; kingdom Metazoa; phylum Chordata; class Mammalia; order Eulipotyphla; family Soricidae; genus Cryptotis; species Cryptotis parvus. The sequence goes on along the minus strand of JAJIBD010003798.1, from coordinate 23,765 downwards.
TTTTAAGGATAATGGCAATATTGTGACTCACTGTGGAGACATTTTGTTTTTTATTTGCAACATCCTTTAGTAGGAAAAAACTTCCAGCCTCTTGATGTCACACCTCTTTATCGACTTGCTATTTTAATTCCATATGTTGATACTCTGCCACTTTATTATTTTGCTCACACATTTATTATATTGCTTGTTCTCTTTAAAATATCTGAGGACTATAATGGGAATAAAAACTGGAAAGCATCTCATTGTTTCTAGCATATAGTAAGCACACAATGAAAATTGGTGCCGTTCTTTTTCTTCCTAGACCGTTGTCAAATAACTTATGTGTAAACAATGTTTCCATGTGATTCCCATTATCTTCACCTATAGATATGATGAAAATAAATCTGATTTCTACATAGATAATGACTGTATGCATTTCCGGTATTTTTATATTCGAAGAATTATAAAAGTTCTATGGAATCTTATAGGAGAAGGCACTAAGGTACTCACCTATGACCAAATGAACCAACATTGTACCTCAAAATAATGATTACAAAAGTTAGTGGTAGTGAAATCAATGATAACAAGGCTGGATTACAGTTACTGAGCGAATTCTATGAAGACTGGGCATCAGAGACCACATGGGCGCCCGGCTTTCCATGCTCTCTGCATGGGCTGTTTTCACTGCTGACGTCTATGACCAGAGAAAATGAATTCGGTCTTTCAAGCGCCTTGGAGATCTGTGGTATTGAAGGCTCTGCTGCTTCCAGTCTCTCAGTTTTATCTTTCTGTTCCCCCTTAAGGACCTTCAGAAGATCATCTCACTCACGCTATCATGGTAGCTCTGTGGGAAACTCACTGTTTGTCGGTAGAGAAAAAACTGTGCTGTGTCAGCCCCTGACTGTGCTGCCTGCTTCATGGACAGCCTTGGGAGCTGTGCAGGAAGGCTCTCCTCAACCATTTGAGCACAAGTCTCTGAGGAGAGTGGACACTACCTGAGGTGGTCTGCTTTCTGCAGGCAGGTCCAGAGCAGCAGTTCAGTTTTGAGAAGATTTGCTACTTCCCATTCCTCTTCATTATCATTCCAGTGATATCTGACAAGAGAAAATGTCTACAGAGATACCAACATGTTGTTCCCTTAACTTTTGCTTATTATACCTAATGAAGTTCTAACCCTTTCTGCTAGGTCTATATGTATTTCATTGAGCATTAATGTTTCTATTTTTTCATAAATTATATCTAACCTTGTTTTTATGATCAATATTTCTTTCATGTAAGACAAAGGGTTTTTATATAGAGTAAAATATATGAACATTAAGGATACAGCTTATAAGGCATTTATACATTGATTGCTCAGAAAACAAATGTCATTTTCTAGGAATACTTCTAAGTTCTGGTACATATGAGTATTCTCTTTCTGTTGTAGTGGAGTTGAATCATGGGCAACAAAGCTGCCCTTTGCTCTTCTTCTGGTGAATGGACTATGATGTTTGGCTTTTGATTTTCAGCTATTGTGAGACAAAGTTACTATAACAATTCCCTTACATAGTTTTGTGTGGATGTGTATTCTCCATTTCTTGGTCAGATAGCTAGAATTAAGAAATTTCTGGGTCATGAAAAAGTGTATCTCTTTATGTATCTATGCATATATGTGTGATGTATTAGTGTATATCTATCTGTACAGATCTATATATGTATATATGGGCATTTGTGTTCATATGCTATATATGTTAATATATTATACATTTAACAATAATCGTGGGAGTAGCTAGATCTTACTGATATGTTTGCCTGGCCATGTTGGATCTCTAAGTAATTAGACCAGAGAGAAATGCCGCTTGCCTCCAAGCAAGCAAGCAGGGCTCCTTGATAACTCAAAGGCAACTAAAATACAAAACTAGCATGAAGCAAATACAGAACTCTTGTGACGACTTGGAGAAATATTTAACTGGCATTAGTATAGTCTTTGGTACAGATGTATGCCTTTGTATTCTGAGATACAGTTCATCTCAGAAACCCCTTCTCTCTTCCCTGCAAAGGCATTTCCTAGGCAGACCTTGAGCAGGCAACACTAACATTTAAAAGGGACTAGTTGAGGTCCTGGGAGAAATTACCTGAGGGCATTTGACTCTGATGGTTTCCCATAAAAGTGGGAGGTCTGGGTTGCAGGAATATAAAACTAGGCTACTTCCTCTCTTCTCTTTTGGGTCGCTCTCTCCCCTTTCTGCTGGTGCCTTGTCTCTGTCTACTCTATACAGGGCCTTAACATGTGGTGGCCGCCATCTTGGCCTACATGTGTCTGGGGTCCTAGCTGGGAACACTGAGTTTGGAGATTTTCCTATTGTTGATTTGTATGCCTGAGCCTGTGTTAAGTAAAGCATTTTGAAACTTCGCCAGATTCCTGCATCTTTCTCTGTCCGCCTGCCGCTGATCACCTGGGGCAGAAGGGGATCCCTGACCCTACTCCCAGATTTTGTGTGGGCATGGCAGCTTTTCCCCCATCTGGATAGAGAGAGCAGTGGCCCCTGGTGTCTGGGCCATTAAATCAGCACCTGCAAAATGGAGCTTCTGGTGCCTGGGCTGGATAGCCAGCACCACGGAGGAGAAGCTACTCCTGGTGCTTAGCCCTGAGGACAACACCAGAGCCACAAGGTTTAGTGCCTGAGCCCAAGGACTAGCACCAAGACTAGAGGGCAACAGGGCAACAGGGCAGCAGGACCAAATAGAAGAGAAAAAAGAAATAGATTAGGGACACAGAGTAACAGAGAAACAGAGGCAACAGCCCAAAATAGTGAAACAGGAAAATAGAGCAACAAAGAAAAGAGGCCCTGAGGAGAAAAGCTTTGAACAGAAAGGACCTAAGAAAAGAGATCCTGAAAAGAAGGTCCTGGGAGAGGACCTGAAAGATGATGCCCTCAACAAGGACCTCCAGAAGGAAAAGTCCTGAAGCAGAGAGGAGCCTGCACAGATGCCTAAAGGAGAGTAGCCTGCCAGAGAACCTGCTGGGAGAGAGCCCTTAGGTCCCTGGAGAGAGGGTCCTGCAGCAAGCAGCTGGGTGAAGCAAAAAGCAACAAGAAACAAAAGATTAACAGTAACTTCCAGAAACGTTCTCCTTGTTCTTTCTTCCACTGATTGATGGGTCAAGGGAACTGCGCCAGGCCTGGACACATGTGAGGGAGCTAAAGGACTGTGAGTACTGCTGGAGACCCTGGCTTCCGCTGCCATGGTTACCCCCCGACCCACAATTAAACTATTAGGGCTTTGGAATCCACAGGGTCTTGAGCCTGGGGCCTGAAGCGAGCTTCATCCCTCCTCCTCTACTTTTATTTTTAAGCGCTAATATATATGTATGTGTGTACTTTTTATCCTTTAAAATATTCATAATTATTGTACCATTTCTTTTATATATGTTTATTCATAATTCAAAGGTTTCAATTTTAGTATTTATATTTATGATTTATTCTGATTTAAATATGATCATAGATGGTGTCAAAGTTTGTTTCTATTTATATATCCTCATGTAAAAGTCCACATGTAAAGACTACTGTGTTTTTGCAGAATAAAAATCTGTTACAATTAAAAAGTTCCCTAAAACCTGAAATCTTCCTTTGGGAGATGGGAAGGATTGCTTAGTGCCAGCCATAACTGTCTACCTTTAATGGTAAAGAATATGGCCCCAGGAGTGGGGTAGTAAGCCTTAATGGTTTTTAACACATCACATTTCCCTTTAAATTTTTCATGCAGTTAAATTGAACTTATTTTTATAGTATTTTATTGGTTACATAATGCTCCTTTGTATATTTATAATATTAATATAATTGACTTTTCGGGAGGGTGAATAGCCAGTGTGTTCAGGGCTTATTCCTGTCTCTGGGTTCAGGATCAACCTTTAGCTTTGGAGAACATTTGGTATCGGGGATTGCTCCCAAGCCTATAGTTTGCAAAGCAACTGCCATACTTGCTATGCTGACCTCTTATTCAGCTTTTTCAAAAAGATTAACAATCCTTATACTTACAGTCTCAACAAACTAAAATATTCCCTTTCACTAAGGATGCATCTGGTTTTACTGTTTATTAACATGGACACTAATAGTAATTAATCAAAAATCGAATTAAATTATGTGCATTTGTCTCTTTGTTCCCTTACTTAGTATTATTAATTTTAGTGTATAATTTAAATTTTAAGACTATCTACCTACATTGTACCACTCTTTCTAATCTTTCCTATGTACCTCCTTTGTGCAATGCATGCTGACATGTGCTTTTAGTATATCAGAAGATACTTTCATTTGGAATGCTTACAATCCTGCCACAGAATAAAAATTATTTTAAACACCACATCAATTGCCTTACTAAAATGTACCCGTCCACGAATAAGCACTTGTATCACTTGTCTTCCCATTGTTCATCGATTTGCTCAAGTGGGCAACAGTAATGTCTCCATTTGTTGGGAATGAGGTACACTATTGTTACTGTTTTTGGCATATCAAATACACCACGGGTAGCTTGTCAGGCTCTGCTATGACTCTGGGTTCATCCCAGGGGTCCCAGTCTTTTTCTATGTCAAACCATCAACCATCCAGGGCCCCCGGGCAGAGCCCTGAGTGTAGACAAGCCTGTCTCCTGTATGCCACCTGTTGACACAGATGGGCACTGCAGCCACACCTGCAACACCTCTAAAAGTATACTCTATTATACCAACTTCTTCAAAATTCTGAATATTTAAAGTAGATTTAAAATGTCCCATAAAATATTAAAACATATACAACATAAACAAAAAATTGAAATAAATATAATTTAATGTTTATTTTTATAAATATTTAGAATATCTGATATTATCATTTATTTCAGTTTTATATGATGGTTATTGTGGTGGTGTTTCTTAATATCTCAGGATGATTGATGCATTTAATTGAGTAATTTTTATAGCTTGATTTTCTGTTGTATAAATGGCAGATGGTATGAGATAAAAAGTATCAAATTTGTAATTTAAACTATTTTAGAAAATTCAACTATATAGGTTATAGATGAGCTTTTCATATATCACACATCTACTAACGCCCACATATAAGTCATATATTTTTTAAGTGATTTCACTCATGGAAAATGAGACAAATCCAAAGTAAAAGCTTATCTTTCAGATAAAAGAGCCTGGTTGTTTTTCATTTTAATGATCAATTTAAAAATAATCTTTCTTTTCCAAGAGAAAAAATACAATAAATAATTTATATTCAACTGAATACAAGAGTAACTTTTTGAAAAATTACCTGGCAATATCATAAAGGTACAAGAACAGGATTCTTATTAAATGTGCTAATAAAAATAATTGTTATTCCATAATATGTTTTGTTCAACTTGAAAAACTAACCCTTTCATCTCAGTTTTGCTCACTGTAAAAAATCATAGAATCTACACACTTACAACAATTTCAATTATTTCCATTTATTTTTCATTGTATATTTATAGCCACTAGTAATTTTAGTGATCTCTGAATAGGATTTTCCCAGCAGATAATAATCTGATATCCTACCCACCTTAAACCCTTGCTGGGAAATAACTAACCTAAGACAACCCTTACTTAAATAAGTAGATGATTATAAACCTAAGGGAAAGGAAAGGATAAGTAATAGGAACATTTTACTTTTTTTAATAATCAAAGGAAATTTTCTAAAACTAATACAAAAACGCTTTGTATTTGTCACCTCTTTATTGATAGCACATTAGCCTACATTCCAGTTGAGCATATACCTAATGGAAGGAATAAATCTTGAACACCACTGTGAGTACAGATTTGGCTGTGACCTGTGCAACTTCTCAAGGTTAATGGAGAGAAAAGTTCTGATTCAATACTAAACTGTCTCTGTCGTTCAGTAGTAAGGAATCCTGGCTTTTAAATTAAATTCTCTGACTTCATTTCATTCCTTTCATAATTTCAATCATGTTAATAATGTTTGTGATTTTGATCATAAGTTCAGTTTCCTATATACTTTAGATGATAAGGGGAATTTTGTGACTTTGTCAAAGAATTATGTTAACTATACAGAGTTTAATGTCTTTCCTTGGTAAAAGAACTTGATATTATCTCTCCCTTTGCTTCCGTTTGGATAATGACTCCACTTTTGCATTGACAAATGTTGATATCCATTATACATCCTTTATGAATAATGTTTAAGTTGGGGGTATGTTTCTTGTGTTCAGTACAGGCCATGCATGCTTGTAGCCTGAGTTTAGTATGAGCGCCATAAATACAAACAATGACATACATAATAATGCATCTAATATTGATATTTTGTGATATTAAGAAGTTCATGTTTCTAAAGAGGCTAGTTTGCCTTAATAGTATTCTTGCTAGGATTAAAAAACTGATTTACTTTTCAGAGGGATTATTAAATGATCATAAATATCTTCAAAGAGCTCCTATGAAATGAATGTGTGTGTCTCTCTCCAACTAATCCTTTGAAATTTACTACAATGTGACATCGTTTGCAGTTAGCACCATGGATATATGAGTAGATCCTGAATGGGGTGGGAGTGGCGGTGGGACACTGCATGGGATTTGTGCCTTGAGAAGAAAAATCACCAAAGAGAGGGCACGACCTCCTCGCTCTCTTTACCGTCTGAGGATAGGTGGCAAGGATGTGGCTGCGTGTCCTGTGCTCAACAGACCTAGCATCTGCTGGGAACTTGACCCTACACTTCCCAGGTTACAGAAGGGAGAAATGAATGGAAAGACGATGAAAAATATGTGACTTTGCCCCCTTAATCTATCCTAGTGAAGATTTTTCACAAGAAGACAATTTTCCAAAAGAAATTTTTTCAGAGCTTGGGAGAGCTCAACGAGAGTCAGGATTTGCTTTACGTGTAAAAGTCCCTGGTTCAGTTCCGAAACCTACAGACCCCAAGCACTAGAAAGTGAACCCACAAGCAACACTGATTTGTAACCCAAGAACTCACTTGTCACTTGTCAGCTGTCTTCCCGTTGTTCATCGATTTGCTCAAGTGGGAGCCAGTAACGTCTCCATTCATTGGGAATGAGGTTCATTATTGTTACCGTGTTTGACATATTGAATACACCATGGGTAGCTTGCCAGGCTCTGCCGTGGCTCTGGGTTCATCCCAGGGGACCCAGTTTTTCTATGTCAAACCATCAACCATCCAGGGCCCACAGGGAAGAGCCCTGGGTGTAGACAAGCCTGTCTCCTGTCTGCCACCTGCTGACACAGCCAGGCACCACAGACACACCTGCAACACCTGGACAGGCAGGCCAAGAACCCAAAGGAGAAAAAAAATGAAGAAATTTTGCAAAATTAGAGGAACTTTTATAGCCAGAAAAAAATTATTCTCAATTTTCTACAGTTTTAGTTATGTCAACATAAACAATAAGAATTTTTAAAGGAAGTATTGGCATTCTTTTGAGGGATGATTGTTTTTGGTCTTTTCATAGAAATATAATTTTTATTTTCTTTTAGGTTTTGGGATCATACCCTGTGGAGGTCAGTGGTTACTCTTAGCTCTAATACTCAAGGTTCATCCAGGCAGGGCTGATGGAAATATATGGAAAGCTAGAAATCTAACTTGGTCAGGTGCATGAGATGCAAACTGCCCTACCACTGTATTTTCTTCATGGCCTAAGAGCAAACTTCTCCTCCATGATGCATTAAAAATGTTACTTAGCTTGCTCTACATAAATGTAAGTCAAATAATGAAGGATAGTTTTGAGACATTTTTTAGAGCTCATCTTGAATGACTGTACTTACTATACTTATGGGCTGGCTGTAATATATTGGAATTATAGCATTAATTCATTTCTGTGTTTGAGGTTTTATTCATTTTATTCAATTTGCTTTAAATACTATGACTTTCGAAAATCATTTTAATTCATTGTTTTTTCCACCATCCCATAATTCAAGAATTGAATATTGGAAAGCAGAATATTTCTTTAGCATTTACTAAAATTTAAAAAAATGAAGTTTCAAATTTGGGTTTGGATTCATTATGTTTTAATTTCTCCTAGCTTGTGTAATCTACTTAGTTTTACTTCTTTTGGGTTGAACATTCTTGTGTGTGTGTCTACCCAAAATTTATGTCAGTTACAGATAGGCTGTATCTGTGATGATTGTTAAGTACTACTACATAGGTGCATCCAACAGAGATTTCCCTGCTATCCTTTTAAATAAAATTTCTCTGCTATCCCCCTTACATTAGAAAAACCAACAGCATTAGTCAAACTTGTCTTACGTCTTGCTTTTGACACTAATGGGAGTTTTCAGTTAAGACTTCAAGGGCAATTGATACATGAGTCTAGTAGCTTTCCTTAATTGTGTTTGTAAATTCAATAGCTATTATAGAAAGAGACAATCTTGGCTGCACTTTACAAAAATTATTATACCTCCCAGAACAGACTCGAGCATTCTGAACTTCTATGTGTCTTAACCTGTCTTGAGTTGAGAATAACTCAAGAAACTAACACTCATCTCCCATTCACTTCAGTAAATGTCTGTCCTTCATGTTTTCCTCTGATGATTCTATACATTTTGCTTTAATCTAATTTAATAGTGTTAAGAATCCATCAAAAGAAAAGTTTAAAAAAAATCGTTTTACTTATAAATGTCATGCAAGAGAGACTCACAGACACGGGACAGAGCTGTGCCCAGCCACTCATGAGGCTCCTGGGAGGGATGGCAGGTTCTAGCCCTGGCCCGCCACCCCAGCAGAGCTTCACAACAAGTCACACGACCCCCACTCCATGAGGGCCTCCATTTTCCATATCCTGACTTCCCCCTCGTCAGAACTCCACCCGGCAGACCAGCCTATCACAGCCCAGCTCGTGCGGCCGCAAGCAGCCACTCGGTTCATCAATAAATGCTGGATTTTGAGATGATTACAAGAGTATGCTACCCGAATGGCAGAACCTGTCAAGCTACCCGTGTCATATTTGATATGCCAATTACCAATAACAATTATAGACCTCATTCCCATGACCTGATAGAGTGGTTTGAGGCTCTTTATGTTCCTGGAGCAAGCGGGTGCCCTTGGGCTCTACTTGCTTTAGACAGGTCATATGGAGATGTTACTGGTGCCCGCTCGAGCAAATTGATGATGAACGGGAAGACATTGATACAGTGACAGTGATACAGTCATGCAAGATGCAGAAATAAACCATATATGTTGAATTTTTTTCCTAAAGTGTCTTAATAGAGGAAAGTAGAAAAACATATATAACTATAAAAATAGGATTAAAATGTATTGCTGAGTTTGACATATTGATATTTTTGTCATAAGAAAACTTCCAAAGCATTTTAACATCAATGCAAATATATCACATAACCAAAACATGAAATAGGGTTAAAAGTAGTGTATTGAGGAAATAAAGCCACTTTTCATAAATGTATAATCTGTTCCAAGCTCTTTGTTAATGCTGCTAGTCCCACAAGAAGCAGCCACCTCATCTGAGCCCTCATCCTGACCTTTCTGTGAGTACCTTGGATCTACCTGTCTTTCCTGTTCAGTTGATGAGCATACAGAAATGGTGGATCACCTTGCAGAAGGCAAGTGCCTGTTGAGAATGTCGGGCAGACCAGCTAAACCTGGTGAAAAGGCTTCTTAAACCATCATGATCTGATAGCACCTTTAGGATACATGGATATTTACTAAGTACTGTTTTTAAGAGCTTGAAATTATATCTGGCATGCTTGTCCCTGTTTTGCAACTTTTTCCTCCTCCTAAGACAACTAAGTTTTCTACTTATTTACACTTAAGAATGATCTAGAATGTTAATGAAATGAAACTCCTCTCTTGCCCATTAGACTTATATTCTTTTGTGGGTTTGGATATATATATATATATATATATATATATATATATATATATATATAATAAATCAACGTTCCTCTCCTAAATATAGCATTGTTTCCATAAGGGGTGCACGCATCTCCCAACGCCCCATGGAGAGTCTGTAAAACAAAATCTAGGGTGCCAGAGTGATAGTAAAAGTGGGTTTATCCTCCTTTCTGCTCTGCAGGGAGGGAGGGAGGGAGGAAGGGAGGGAGGGATCGAAGTATTGAGGGAGGGAGGGAGGGAGGAAAGGAGAAAGGAGGAAGGAAGGAAGGAAGGAAGGACGGAAGGAAGGAAGAAAGGAAGGAAGGAAGGAAGGAAGGAAGGAAGGAAGGAAGGAAGGAAGGAAGGAAGGAAGGAAAGGAAGGAAGGAAGGAAGGAAGGAAGGAAGGAAGGAAGGAAGGAAGGAAGGAAGGAAGGAAGGAAGGAAGGAAGGAAGAAAGGAAGGAAGGACTAAATGAAATATTTATTTGGTAATCATCGATACCCACCCTGCAGCAGTTTTATTTCAATCCGACCCAGGTATGCTAAACCAGAGACTCTCAGACATGGGGCAGAGCTGCTACTTGCTCTCCCTGTGCCCAGCCGCTCATGAGGCGCCCAGGGAGGCATGGCAGGTTCTAGACCTGGCCTGCCACCCCAGCAGAGCCTCACAACAAGCCAGATGACCCCCTCACCCGACTCCATGGAGGCCGCCGTTTTCCACATCTGGACTTCTTTCTCATCACAACTCCACCCAGCAGACCAGACTATCACAGCCCGGCTCGCGTGGCTGCTAGCGCGCCTCGCGGTTCATCAATAATTGCCTTATTTAGAGGTGACTACAAGAGTATGCCACCCGCATGACAAGCCTGGCAAGCTGCTTGTGTCATATTTGATATGCCAAATACCAGTAACATTTATATTAGGTCATTCCCATGACCTGATATAATGGTTTGAGGCTCTTTATGTTCCTGGAGCAAGCGGATGCCTTTGGGTTCTACTAGCATGAGACAGGACATATGGAGATATTACTGGTGCCTGCTCTAGCAAATAGATGATCAACGGGAAGATAGTGATAGATAGTGATAGTGAATCATTTCCTTGGGACTGTAAGGGTCCTGGAAAGCTGTGTTGAGGGCATTTTGAGGCAGGGAAAGAGGGGAGTGGAAAGAGAGTTTATAGAACCATCCTGGTGTATGTGGGCTCTCACCTCTCTTTCCTGCCAGACCTCCACAGAGACACTCCAGGAAAGCACCGTAGCACTGAATACTGGACAAAGCATGGCTGGCTTTTTGTTAACACTTAAACCAAGAGTTTAAGATCAGCAATATTAATAGCAATACCGTTGTCAATGGCAACACAGACATGAAAAACAGCAGCCTCGTATCACTATGCATGATAGGAATTATCCTTTGAAAGGCTCACTCAGGTCAAGAGCAGATACAATGATCTTCCCTAATACATAAACTGAGTATAGCTCCATGTACTGTTCACTTCCCCATGTGGCATCCCATGTGGTCCCCGAGCACTGCCAGGAGTGATTCCTGAGTGCAGAGCCAGGAGAAACCCCTGAGCATTGCCGGGTGTGACCAAAAAAAAGCAAAAAAATAAATAAATAAATAAATAAATAAATGAATGAATGAATAAATAAATAAATAAATAAATAAATAAAAGTAAAAATAATTTGGATCCTGTTATCAGTCCTAAGATATTGGAACTTTACCACAAAATAAGATGATATGACCTTTCCTGGCTGGGGAAGGGATGTACCAATTTTCAATGTTGTAGTTAGTTATAATCTTCTAAATTAATTATTAGCAAACAAGGTCCATGGTTCAATTTCAGCTACAGGCATGCTGTTGTGTTTCTGAGCAATGATGGTGTATTTAAAAGGCCAGGGGGTTAAAAAAGAAAAACAAAAAAAAAAATCTGTCTGAAAGAGAGTTTAAAATATTTACAATTATGAAGCTCTTTACAAAAAAAAGATTGCCACTTCCTAAAAACTGCCAAAGGTTTAGAGCAAATCAAGATATAGCTTCTTTCCTCTGACCCCAACTCTGTGCATTACTATAACCAGTATTGAGAGAGGAGTCCATAATTCTCAAGGCTTTTGTTCTGTTACATTTTATGGTTTAGTGGCTCTGGGTAGCTTGTCTTCAAAGGTGATTTAGATCTTCCTTCCTGAGAGTCTGGGAGCTAGTTTTTCCAAGCAAGGAACAACATTTAGAGGAAGCAGCTCCTTCAGCCACTGTCTTCTAGATTTCACATGAGCTGGACAAGCGCTTCTGGACATGCATTTCCCACAAGCACTGGGAATTGTTAGTGACTGTGCAGATTTGCTCTTCAGTTCCTTATCCAATGGTATAGTTTGGCCATTGGGGATTGTAGTAACAGATGAATAAATTCATACTTGTTTGATATTTAGACTGGAAGATTTTTGATCAATATTATAGTGCCCTTGGGCTCTACTAGCATGAGACAGGACATATGGAGATGTTACCGGTGCCCGCTTGAGCAAATCGATGATGAACGGGAAGACAGTGATTATTCTACCATTTACTGAACTCCCCACACACGCAATGGTCATTATTAGTTTAAAAACAACTATTTTATACAGTTTGCAAGAATGCTCTCTTTTCTCTGGTTTGGAGAACACACCCAGTGATGCTCAGGGCTTAATTCTGGCTCTGCAACCAGGCATCATATGGGATGCAAGGGACTGAATTCTGGTACCCAATATTAAATCTGATTTTTTCTTTTAGTCTTTTCTTTATATGGAGCTTGCTACTAGCCTTTGGTTTAAGACCCAGTGGCCTGAATAATGTAAGTAACTGAACCAGTATGAAAAATACATCTCTAATAAAGTCCATTTAATTTTCTTACTTCCTTTATCTGAAAGAGCATTTTTAATTTTGTTTTGTTTAGGGACAACATAAAGCAGTACACAGGGACTATATGCTTCAGAGGACTGAATCAGGATTCAGCTGCAAACAAGGAAAATTGCCTTAAACTCAGTACTAGCTCTCAGCAAGAAACATTGGAGAAAATTGGGATAATTCTTAGCAAGAAACATGTGACAAAATTGGGACTCTGAATCTACTAGTATTTTCTCCTGAGGCAATCTGGGGGCATTGGTGGTAGGAAATGTACATTGGTGGAGGGATTGGTGTCAGAACATTGTATGGCAGAAACCCAATCATGAACAGCCTTGGAGCTCTTCATGGAGATTCAATAAAAAGGGAAAAAGTAATTCTCTACTGGTACTGTCAAATGTACCAGAGTTCGGGGATATGCCAAATATGCCAGTAGGTGGAGCTGGCTTGCTCTTCACCACAACCTCAAACTGCTTTTTGAAATCCTTCTCAGGAGTCATACGTTAACAATGGTCATACGTGACTCACAGGAGGAATCCACTTAACCCTGACTTACACAGGCAAACCTTTCTTTTTCTCACCTAACAAGTCTGGAGTAAGGTGGTTTTTTTTTATCATTTCCTCTACTCTTTCTGCTACAAAATAAGTTTTGACTTTTTGCCCTAAGCATTTTATCTCATTATGACAATTCCACACAACCCCATTTTAAAGAATGTTCTTGACGTAGAATGGGACAGAAAAGCTTTTTTTTCCTTAGTCAGACAGAACCATAACATTTCTGAAAAACCTCTGACAAATTACTCCTTCCGTATTCCCATTTGAACTGTGGTCACAATCTCCTTATGCCTGACGCCAACTGGATAGGCACATTTAGCCTCTGTCTAGCAGGGGGTCCTCACAGAGATGAGAGAAACAAGCACACAAGGATTGTCCAAGCATTAGGGTTGTGGAGGAGCCCACAGGCTGGTCATTCCTCCATAGAAATTAGCTCCCCCATGCTGGTTCCCAACACCAGGGTGAGTTACAGTTTGCATTCACAGAGACATTCATGCTTACTGAATACGAAGGACATCCAAAATCATTGTGTCCAGCAGAAACATAACTAACCAGCAGGTCCCCCCTAAATATAACATTTTGACAGTTTCAATTCTGTTTTTTGACTTGCTGCCTTCTACATTAAGAAGACCCTAAATTGTTTCATTCTATTTCTCCCTAGGCACATTATATTTTGTTTGCCCAGATTATTATACTTTAAAAGACCTAAACTGTTGAGTTAGATTTGTTAGAAGTACTTATTTGAGGTAGATTTCTATCCCTACTCTCTTTGAGTTTTCTTCTGGGACTAAGAACCATACTCTCACAAGACAGATCACCAGGAGTAATGTACACTGATCTGTATGCTCTAAAGCTGAGAGAGAGAGAGAGAGAGAGAGAGGTGTAAAAGTGACCACGCTCAGTGGACAGGCTAGAGAAATTAAGAATTATTTACAACTGCTATTATATGCAGAAGTCTCTGACTTTCAACTCTCTGGTAGCTGAGAATATTATTTTCTCTTTGGTACAGGAGAATTTCTTTCATGTAGAAATGTTATCTTCTGCTTTCAGGAATCAAAACAAGGGTCAAAATGCTCTCAAATATGATGTTTCTCAAGTGCTCTTAACACAAAATAATATGTCAAAGTGACACATTTTGGAAGATATACCCTAGACTCCAATGGTGATGGATCAGCTATGTTTCAGTGTGTGCAAAAGGACAATGACATAAAATGGAGTGTAAAGCTTATATACAATTTACCTATTTAGTGAATATTAACATTTCTACCAACAATTTCTATCTACATTTTATACAGGTTTATTTTGGATAACTAATTTAGATAGCAACTATTGCCCTATTACTGTGCCCCCATTACTTTTTAATTAATTTTTTTTTGCTTTTTGCGTTTAATTAAAATTTTAATGCTCTCTTTGCACTAATCATCAGACCAGATATTCTTGACTTCTGAAAAATCATGTTCTTAGTAGTAAAGAATTGTAACATATTTGTCACCATGGAGACAATTCACTGGGAAGAAAATGTTTAACCATTTGACATGGGAATGGTTGTATCAAATGAGAGGGAATAACTAGAGTAAATGGAATAATATTTAAATTTTTTCTTAAATATCTTGTATGAAATACAAAAGAAAATCCACTTATCAATTCAGAATGATTCTTAGAAATAATATTAGTGCAGTATATATGATTTATATCAACATTTAAAAAGACCGAACTCTACAAAGCTAAGTTCAAGGTCTGTTATCTGTGTTTTCATTCTTGTTTTGTTTTATTTTTTTCCAGAATGCATACAAAACTGTTTTTGAAGAGATTTAATTTTGTTTTGTTTCAACTTTACAATGGTGTTTTTTGGAACCAGAGCAAACAAAAGTATCTTATTCAACAATAGCAAAGAATGAATATGATGTTTCACAATAGGAGAAGTTCCAAAGATAAGCAAATTTGAGGCATTTTGTTTTTGTCGTCTTAAAAAATAAAACGGTTTGAACCACAGCTGCAGTGCTCAAGGCTCAGAACTTACTGCTCTCGCTACCTAAGAGACACTTTGCTCAGTGCTCCAAGGACCAGAAGTCTCACTGGATCAGCTGAGAGTCTCACTGGATCAGCTGCATGTAAGGTCAGTGCTTAAAGCCCTGCACTAATCTCTCTGACCCCATAGAAAGTAGATTCTTAGAGAATGGTGTTTTGTTTGTATCTAACTGGTCATTGCCTCTCAGGATATTGGTGCTCTGATGTGCTTTACTAAATATTTTCTAAGATCTCTGCTATAACACTTATAGTACAGGCCCACACAGGATTCACGCTCTCCCAAGATATTGATTTGTGCGGTTGTTCATTTGCGCAATTGTGTGTGTCTATATGCCTGTGTGTTAGTGACCAAATACTCACTGCTTGCCAGTGGAGATGGGGGGCCTATTGTTTCCTCTCTGGTGTCCTGAAGTACCAAGGGAATTCTAGGTGATCCTTAAGCAAGGTTAGAAAATCTCATGATGTTTCCATCCAGTTATATACAGAGCTACAGCTTGGGGGATCAGCTACAATATTAGAAGTTCAAAAACAATCAGTCAGGCTCTAAAGACCACAGTCTTTGTTAAGTTGGAAAGACAGTTGAGATCCCAGCTGGTAACAAGCCACCACCACCATCTAGGTCCAAGGCTACTTATTGCCACAGCACCTCCAGGCGAGGGCAGTGTTGTGATTGCAGCTACACCAAATCATAAGCCAATTACACAGGGCTATTCTATACCACTCAGTAAGGAGATAGCTTGCAACAGCTGCCTCCACCAACTCCAGCTGCAGTAAAATATCATAGACCGGAGGGCTTCAAAGCACATTTGATTTTTCTTACAATGTTGGAAGCTGTAGGTGCAAGATTGAGACCCTGTCATGTTTGGCTCCAATGAAACCTATCTTCCTGGTTTAAGTGGGTGTTATTCTGTGAACTCATGGCAAATTCACACCCACTCTTTGTTCTTAGAAAGCACAATCTTATTACATCAGGACCCCAAATTTATAACATTATTTACCCTTAATTACCCCACAAATTTATTATCTTCAGATACAGTAACGTTTGATTGTGAGACCTCAACACGTAAATGGGGAGTAGCATTGCTGATTCAGTCTATGCAGAAAAGATAGATTTCTATGTCCAAATCTTTTCTTAGATGATGACAAGACATAAGCTCATTGGGACCGGCTTTCATCTCTAGTAAATTGTGGCATTAAGCATGATTTTATTTTGTTTTTCACATGTTTGATCTTTATTTCTGAAATAGTCTTGAAAACTTCCTTCATGTGTTTTCAGGTTGTTTAATATTAATAGATTTATAGGTTTACAGAGATGCAAAGGAAATTGTTTATGGCATATTTATACTCTGGTAATGTAGAAACATTTTTTGCTTGGGTCCTCACCCAGTGGTGTTCAAGACTTAATCTTGACTCTGTACTCAGGGATCAGACCTGGTGGTGCTAGGGACCAACGGAGGAGCTAGTCCATGCAAGGAAATTTGCCACAAAGGAGGGATGCATTTAGGACAGAGAAGAGACTGCAATGATAGTTGAAATGATTGTGAGGTCACACTCCCTGTACTGAAAGAAGGCAAAGTGATCTATATGATCCCTTTTCTGTAACATATTGCAAACCGCAGTGTCTATAAAAATGAGAGAAAGAAAGGGAAGTAGAGAGAAGTGCATGCCATAGAGGTACGCTATGGGGTAGGAAAAGGGTACAGGTTTGAGGTAAACTGAGGACATTGGTGGTGGAAAAATGTACTGGTGAAGGGATGGGTGTTGGAACACTGTATGACTGATTCAATCATGAATGACTTTGTAACTGTATCTCACACCGACTTAATGAAACATTTAAATGTGTGGAGGGAGGAAGGGAGATAGAATGTTGTCATAGTTTGTTACTGGTTGAAAAAATTAAGTCAGTGACATTAATGACACGAAGTCAAGTCAGTGGCATTAGTGACAGGACTTTTTTTTTTGACTCCTATTACTGGCCAATTGGATAGAAACATTTACAATAAAGTCATGCTTCTTTCTATGTATACAGCGTTTTCCCCATAGAGAGTTAAGGACCATTAGGCGTTTTTAGACAGAATGCATTATGCCTTTCTATTATGAAGTGAGAGAGGGGCAAATTGAAAGTGAAACAGAAAAAGAGACGGAGAAGACCACAAGGGTGTACTTGACTAGATTGATTTTTGACAAAGAGAATATATAAAGGCTAATGATCTAATAATTGATTTCCTTCAATCTATCGGAGTCCATTTACCTACGGGGTAGTCTTCATATATTCCCCTTTTAACTAGAAGCTCAGTAAGGAGATGCCTCATATCAAAGACCTTTTCCAGCACTAAATTCAATCCACTGTCATTTTTGTTCTTGATTCTACATTGTCAGATGATTAATATCCACATTTATCACAACTCTCTGGCAGGTACTTATTCACAAGCAAACCAGACATGTATGTTGCCATGTTAGCTTATCCCTGGAGCAACATTTGGGAGATTTGAGCTAGTAGGTAAGAAAACATGGATATCTGTGTAGGAAGGGAGAGGCAGCTGAATGCCAGGCTCTAAAGCGCTCCCGCAGACTGGAGATAAACAAGCTCCTGGATTTTCACTCTGACTGTTTAGCAATTTATGTACAGATGAATCTCAGGGATTGCATAAAACCACTGACTTCAGTTATATGTAATAAGGACATTTGTATTTTCCCTAAGTCTCGGAACCTTTTATCAAGTGAATACAGCTTCAAATGGGTCACCAGTGGTTTAAGTACTTCCAGATATGGCATTTCATTTAAGTATAAACTGTAATATCGCTAGTGTCAATAATTTAGTCTTAATGTATTCGTTATTTTTTAATCAAACTTAATGAATGTGTTAAGTGATTCTGCTCCAAAGATGAAGTCTTCTCCATAAATTGATGGAACAAATTAGGTGATGACAACATGTTCACTAGGGATAAATTATTTGAATTTAAAAAAGAATAAACATACTTAGAAACAGTTTGAAATGCACATGTAAGGGAGCACAATAGAGAAGGGGATAAAATAAATTTGGAAATAAAATTACATAGAAAATTGTTTAGATGCAGGTAGTTAATGTCTCGCTGGCAATTGAAATGGAACTTTTTAGTCCTCGGTTTATTGTTTTCTATAAATTTTTACTATAAAAGGGAAATATTAGAATTTCAGAGGAAACTTGTTCATGCAAGTGTTTTCTAGTTTGGGTTCTCTTGTCAACTAAGATTATTGGAGCTGACTTTTCCCAGAGTTTAATTTTAAGTAAAATATTTCCACTCAGAGATGATTAGTTGATAATAATAATATAAAGGTGTTACTTATATTGGGTGAGTTATTCTGGGAAACTACCATTAGAACTGTACTGCAGTATCTTATAGAATTTATACATTCTCATTATGGTGCTTTTATCTTGAAGCTAAACAATCAGGAAAATTGACTTTACTCGGGACACGGCAGTTTGAAAAGTTGACAGCCCATCTGAATATGGGAGTGTATCAGCAGGATGGTTTTACCCTAGACTTTTCTAGAAGAGAGAGGCAAGTTACCAGCCCCGTTGTTTCCATGTGGGATTATTTTTCAGTGAGAGATAGTGCCACTCTGTCAGCTGCAAGGGAAATGTTCACCTGCATCTAGCCAGTTTCAGAGTAACTCGTTGTAATCTCATCTTGTCAACAAAAGATAAAAATCAGAATGTTGGAGGACCCATGTTCAGAAAAGTAGGGATGCATGTATTTGATTGTCGCAGTGAAACAATGAAATCCAACTGTAAATCTTGTAGAGGTAAAAATGGATGGTAAGTCTTAGATATCTAAGTTGTGTATAAATGGTGTGTGGAGCCAGGCATTCTCGAAACACAAAAGAGATGTTAGAAAACAAAATATTATGAAGGTTTCCTGATCGCAGGCTCAGGTGACAAACGTTCTCACACTCTGTCCAAGACGATGAGGACTTTGAGCAGAAATGAAACCTATTTTTCCACTTCTCTTCATCTAGTCAGCTGCTTCGATCATCAATGAACAGTGATAATGAAACCTTTCCTATAACTAGATTTTAAAAGATGACTTTCTCCTTAGTTTCTAGCTATTTAATGCTATCAAATTTAATGTAAGTCTTGCTTACACGCTTTCATCACAGTTTCTGATTTTCCTATTTTCGTCTTATTAATTAATTAATTAATGACATAGCTCCTCTTTGATCCCCACCTCCGCCAAAATACTTGTCTTGTGTGAAGTGATTTCATTTATTTTACATAGGTGGAGACTGAGTCTGGGAATAAATAGATGACTGGATCCCATAGACACAAAATACAAAAATTGATGTTTCTAATTATGACAACATTACAGCTTTTCTTTAGAAGACTAACTAAAGCATATTACTTGCAAAAAAAAAAAATTCCTTCAGTGAAAATAAAACAAAACCCTGCACTATATAAGAAACATACTTTCGGCGTCTCAGATTCTGATTAAATTGGGAGATATTCTCCTACTCAGAAAATTATGAGAAACTTTTAGCAATCAAGTAAATACACTTTTTGATAGATTTGGTCTGCCCTTTCTAGTGAGCTTCTCACCCTTCATTGTTAAAGAAGCTAACTTTGTCGGCCTTCTCATACTTCCAGTATTTTCTATTTTTTTAAGGGTTCTTTATATTTGATTTTGCTTTTATGGGCCACACTAGTCAGTGTTCCAGGATTACTCCTGGCTCTACACTCAGGAATCACTATTGGCTGTGCTTAACTGATCCTACTGGATGCTGGGGACAGAACCCGGGTCAGCTGCATGCAAGGAAAATGCCCTACCTACTGTATCATTGCACCAACCCTAAGTGTTTTCTGATAAAATCATGTTCCTTTGTATCCTACTCTAAACCTCATCTGATGCCTGTCTATTGAATAGGATCTTCAACACATGTTCATTTCAATATGTTGAGCATATTCACTCCTGCTATGTGAGAGACACACCACACAGTGCTCTGGGCCAACTCCTGCATCAGTGTCCAGAATACTAGTAACACTCTGGAGGTCGGGAAGAGGCCAGGATTTAATCCAAGGCCCTGAGTTGCACAGCATGTTCATCATGAGTCTCTTCCCAGGCCAATGCCGTGTTTCTGCAATAATTACTTTTAAAAATAGACAGTAAAATGCTATGCTCCTTTATTTATTGAACATTCAAATTCATTGGTTTTTATTGATTGCAAATGTTATCCATATCTACAAAAGACAAAATGACCTACTCCTGAGGGAACATGTAAATTAGGAACACAGGATCCCAGCACACCAGTATTCTTCCCCCCAATAGTATGATCCTAGAAACAAATAAAAATATTTGTGAAACTAGCTGTAATATTTTACTGTTTTTAACCTTTGCAGTCTGAAAGTTAAATGTGTTTTAGAATTCTTTAAAGGTCAACTTTTTTCCATTACACTACACCTTGACCAGACTCAGTTCTTTGCAAAAACACACAATTATTTGTATATTTGAAATTACAAAAATAGGAATCCATAATTTATTGAACTTTATGTACCCTAACTTTTAATAAACAAAAGAGTCAAAAATATCGCTTCCAGGTGATCATTATAATGTTTAGCTTATTAGAAGATTTCTAATGATAGCCTTGGGAAGCAGTATATAAAACATATTTAATACATAATCTTTAAAATAAGGCTTGAGTTTGTTACCTATTTTTAACTAGAAATGAATGCTTGTGTTGAAAATGAGAATAAACCTTAAGATGTTTTTTTGGGGTTTTTTTGGGTCACACCTGGTGATGACCAGGGGTTACTCCTGGTTCTGTACTACAAATTTACTCCTGGCAGTGGGGGGGGGACCATATGGAATAATAGCGATTCAAACTAGGTTCAGAGTGAAAGGCTAATGCCCTACCCACTGTACTATCACTCCTGCTCCAAGATTATTCATTTTTAAAGTTAGATATTTAATTATCACTTCTGTCTGAAGAAGTTAATCTAAAGCACAGGTTGTTATCACGTTCCTGACATTGAAATAAGAGTTGTATAAGAGTAAGGCGCGGTGTTAGTTTGAATTGTGCTGAATCCTTTCCGGAAACCTGCTTGCTCGCATGGTTGACCTTCATCTAGTGTTCTGCTAATCCTGTTCAGGATAACTCGTGTAAACAGCTTGTAGATGACAGACAACAGGCAGATGGGGCGATAGTTGCCGATGTCGTGAATGTCTCCCTTCTTGAACAGTAGAACTGTCCTGCTGGTTTTCCATTGGGAGGGCACCTTGCATTCGGACAGGTAGCGTGTGAAGAGCCGAGCTAGTGTATTGATGAGCACCGATGGCAGATTCTTCCAGATGTTCGGGTCTGACTTTGTCTGGGCCTGGTGCCGTTCCCTTCTTTACCGATGAGATGGCATGTCTTATTTCAGAAGGGAGAAGCGTTGGGAATGGCGTATCCATCCTGAGGAATTTGGTATGTGGGCAGGTGGATGTGGCTATCAAAGAGATTTGAGTAGAAGTCCTGGATAATCTTCTCCATTGCCTTTCTGGAAGATGTGATAGATCCATCAGGGCGTCGGAGGGCAGTCATCTTGGTCTTATAGTTGGCGAAGGACAGGCGGGCAGTGCGAATACTTTTCCCGGCTTCTGCTGCATCTTCCAGTATTTCTGCTCTTCTGTCTTTGAGGTCTGCTTTTATCGCTTCTCTGCACTGTTTAGCGAAGCTTGGGCGTTAGCATTTGGTCTCCCTGAGGCTCACGCCTTGCCACGTTGGCGAAATGAGCTCGAGAGTTACTGAAGACAAGCGTCCTTTTTGTGTCTTTCTCTCTCTCGGCATTCTTCCGCACAATCATGGAGGTGCTGAACCAGTCGGTTGTACTTCTTCATCGATGTCATCAATGATGGTATCTTCCCATGTTGCCGCAATAGTGCTAAAGAGTTCCCAGTTGGTGGTCATTCTGGGAGTTCTCTTCTTAAACTTTGCAGCCTTTTCTCCCGTTGCGGGAAGTAGAATTTTGCACGAAGGGGCGGTGGTCGATCCTGTCTGGAATTTGGGGGCGACAGCAACATCGGTCAGACAAAACCGTCGATTGAAGATGATGTGGTCAATTTCATTGTGGAACTGTCCGCCAGGAGATTCCCATGTCCAACGTTTCGCTTCAGCCTTCTGAAACTGTGAGTTCCCATGAATAGTCTTGGTGGACATGATGAACTCCAGATAGTCTCTCACCTGTTACCGTTCCATTCTAGGCCATGGGTCCCTATGTGGGAGTTCTTCAGCCGATCTTCTCGGTCCTATCTTGGCATTAAAATTGACCATATCCACACAGTAACCAAGCTCATTGAGGTTTGTAGGGAGTACAAGATGCCGCTCTGTCTCACGTTCATTGATTTACAGAAAGCCTTTGATTCTGTGGAAACTGAAGCAGTCATCGAAGCCCTAGTCAAACAGGGTGTTCAAACCCAATACATCAAGATCCTTCGTGAGCTGTATTACGGATTCACCACCAGGATCTCACCATTCTACAAAGAAGTGATCATTGATGTCAAAAGAGGGGTTCGACAGGGTGATACCATCTCACCAAAAAAGTCTTCAAGTGCCACCCTCGAGAACATCATGAGACAATTAGAATGGGAAGGAATGGGAGTGAAGATAGATGGTCGGCAACTACACCACCTCCGCTTCGCTGATGACATCGTTCTAATAACACCAAAACATTAGCCAAGCGGCACAAATGCTGGCTGACTTTGACCGAGAATGTGGAAAGGTAGGGTCTACAGCTGAATCTGAAGAAAACTATGTTCATGAGAAATGAACTAGTTCCAGAGGCTCCATTCTCTCTCAATGGAACAAACATCTCTGAATGCAGCAGTTATGTGTACCTAGGTCGAGAAGTCAACATGATGAATGACCTAAAACCCGAGGCTGCGCAGGAGGAAGAGAGGCGGCATGGAATGCCTTCAAAGGCATCGAAGAAATAGCTAAAAAGGACCAAAGAACCTCCGGCTCCAAGCACATCTCTTCGACTCCACGGTTCTCCCTGCATTAACATACGCCTCAGAGACCTGGGCCCTACGAAAGCAGGATGAGAATGCTATTCGGGTCTCCCAGAGAGGGCATCGAAAGAGCTATGCTTGGAATATCACGTCTCACTCAAGTGAGAGAAGGAATCCGGAGTTCTGACCTCCGTCGCTATTCCAGAATCAGGGATGCTGTCTCGTTTGCCAAGGCATCGAAAATCAGATGGGCTGGACATGTAATGCGATTTGGAGACAACCGCTGGACTAGAGCCGTTACCGACTGGATCCCGCGGGATGTCAAAAGATCACGTGGCCGCCCACCTACAAGATGGTCAGACTTCCTTGTTAGGACCCTGAAGGGAACGGTTTGAGGCTCTTCACTTATTCCTGAATCAACCAGATGCCATTGGGCTACATTGGCACGTGATAGGGTCCAATGGAAATGTTACTGGCGCCCGCTCGAGCAAATCGATGAGTAACGGGATTCAAGTGATCAAGTGATCAAGTGATCAAGTGATCCAAGTTA